>PVKM010019817.1:0-23879 GCA_004027735.1 Carollia perspicillata | reverse complement strand
TGAGATATCTGAGATTTTCTTGTCTATGTTCTCCTCCAGAACTTTAATGGTGTTACAGCTTATATTTAAGTCTTTTATCCACCTCGAATTTGTTTTTGTGTATGGTGTAAGTTGGTGCTCGAGTTTCATTTTTTTGCATGTAGCTGTCCAGTTCTCTCAACACCATTTGTTGAAGAGGCTATATTTATTCCATTTTATGTTGCTGCCCCCTTTGTTGAATATTAATTGACCATAGAGACTTGAGTTTATTTCTGGGTTCTCTATTCTGTTCCACTGGTCCACGTGTCTATTTTTATGCCAGGATCAGGCTGTTTTAATTACAGTGGCCCTGTAATACAGTTTGGTATAAGGTATTGTGATCCCTCTTATGTTGCTCTTCTTTCTGAAAATTGCAGCTGCTATTCAGGGTCATTTATGGTTCCATATAAACTTTCGAAGTGTTTGTTCTATGTCTGTGAAATATGCCATTGGCACTTTAATAGGTATTGCATTGAATCTGTAAACTGCTTTGGGTAGTATGGCCATTTTGATGATGTTAATTCTTCCAATCCATGAACACGGTATATGTTTCCATTTGTTTGTGTCTTCCTTGATGTCTTTCTTCAGTGTCGTGCAGTTTTCTGTATACAGGTATTTTACCTCCTTGGTTAGGTTTATTCCTAGGTATTTTATTTTTCTTTTTGCTATATCAAATGGGATTTTTTTCTTGATTTCTGCTTCTGCTGATGTATTGTTAGTATACAAAAATGCCTTTGATTTATGGATATTGACTTTGTATCCCTCTCTTTTGCCAAATTCATTGATTAGGTCAACAGTTTCTTTTGGTGGAATCTATAGGATTTTCTATGTATACTTTCATGTCATCTGGAAACAATGACAGTTTTGGTTCCTCCTTTCCAATTTGGATGCCTTTTATTTCCTTTTCTTGTTTGATTGCTGTGGCTAACATTTCCAATACTATATTGAATAGAAGTGGTGAAAATGGACAACCTTATCTTGTTCCTGATCTTGGTGAAAAAGTATTTAGTTTTTGCCCATTGAGTATGATGTTGGCTGTAGGTCTCTCATATATGGCCTTTGTTATGTTGAGAAATGCTCCTTCTATTCCCACTTTGTTGAGTGTCTTTATCATAAGTGGGTGCTGTACATTATCAAATGCTTTTTCCACATCTATTGATATGATCATATGTTTTTTGTTTTTCCTTTTGTTTATATGGTGTATTACATTTACTGATTTGCAAATGTTTAACCATCCTTGCATCCCTGGGATGAATCCCACTTGGTCACGGTGTATGATCTTTTTAATGTATTGTTGGATGTGGTTTGCCAACATTTTGTTGAGGAATTTGGCATTTATGTTCATCAGCGATATTGGCCTGAAGTTTCCTTACTTTATTGTATCTTTACTGGTTTAATGATTAGGATGATGTTGGCTTCATAAAAAGAGTTTGGGAGTCTTCCATCATTTTGAATTTTTTGGAATAGTGTGTGAAGGATAGAGGTTAGCTCTTCCTTTAGTGCTGTGTAGAATTCTCCTGTGAAACCATCTGGTCCAGGGCTTTTGTGTTTTGGGAGTTTTTTGATTACTACTTCAATTTCATCTGCTGTTATTGGTCTGTTCAGGCTTTGTGCTTCTTCTTCATTTAGTTTTGGAAGATTATATTTTTCTAGAAATTTGTCCATTTCACCTAGGTTTTCAAATTTCTCGGCATACAGCTCCCCATAGTAATTTCTTACAATCCTTTGTATTTCTGTGTTGTCAGTTGTAATCTCTCCTCTTTCATTTATGATTGTGTTTATTTGGGTCCTCTCTTTTTTTTCTTGATGAGCCTTCTTAAAGGCTTGTCGATTTTGTTTATCTTTTCAAAGAACCAGCTCCTGGATGAATTGATCCTTAGAATTGTGCTTTTAGTCTCTATGTCATTTAATTCTGCTCTGATCTTGGTTATTTCCTTCCTTCTACTGGCACTGGGCTGTCTTTGTTGTTATTCCTCAAATTCTGGTAGGTGTAGAGTTAGGTTTTTTGTTTGAAAATTTTCTATGCTTTTAGATAGGCCTGTATCACTTCCCTCTCAGGACTGCCTTTGCTGTGTCCCATAAGTTTTGGGTTTTTGTGAGTATATTTTCATTTGTTTCCAGAAACTTTTTGATTCCTTCCCTAATTTCATCCATGAGCCATTCATTGTTTAATAGCATGCTATTCAAGCTCCATGATTTTGAGTGTTTTGGGTTCTTTCCCTTGGGGTTGGTTTCTAGTTTCAGTCCCTTTTGGTCAGAGAAAATGCTTGGTATGAGTTCAATTTTCTTGAATTTGTTGAGGCTTATTTTGTGTCCTATAATGTAGTCTATCTTTGAAATTGTTCCCTGTGCATTTGAAAAGAATGTATATTTAGCTTCTTTGGGATGAAAGGCTCTAGAAGATGAAACAGAAAGCAGAGGAATACAAAAATATTATTCAAGTAAATGATATAAGAATAATGAAAAATAATGATATAAATATGCAATAACTTACAGGTTCTTTGTAAAGCAAAGTGAAATTTGTCTCTCTGTCTCTCCTGTTGGGATGCCCCCTCTTCAGGTCCAACTCTTGTTTTTTCATAGTTCTGGGTTGTTTTTGTCTAACTTGTGGGTATTAAAAAAAAGCAGACATCGGTTTTTCAATGTCTGCTACAATTTTCGATCTCCTGTCTTCATATATGCTGTGTAGCTGTTGGCTGTCTGCTCTGTTCCTGTGTAGATCAGCCTGGTTGTTCTCTTGTGTGTAGGGGGAAGTGGAATTCACTCCCTCTTACCTAGCTGCCATCTTTCCTCTCTATGCAAAATGCAGTTTTTTTGCAAAACCTGATGGTTAAAACTGCATATGTATTTGAAATGTTCCCTCTTGAAATAAAAGCACAAGTGTAAGGTCTTCAAGTGACACTGATATGCAAGTATCTTAGCATGTTTAGTTTTGAAATACTCCTCTGTATTCAAATGTGCCTGTTTTGTTTTAACTTGCAGCTCAAGATATATCATGTAAGAAGTGTAAAATGACTACTTGTGATTCCCTGGTCTTCACTCACTCTTTCTTAATATTTCTATATACTCGAATCATGTTTATTATCCTAACCCTCATATTCATGAGGATTTATACTCATTTTGCCAAATGTTACTACATTTGGCAAAAACTCATCAGTGATTTTTCCTACTATATCTGCTAAATATAGTTCAAATTTCTTCACCAGGTATTGAAATGTTTCTATACTTCAGCCTTTGTTGAACTCTTGAACCTATTTCTTTTGTACTGAATGCTTATAATTTTATTTGTAATTACAAGTGGATCTACCCCACTGGTTTTCTCTACTCTTTCACATCTTGGCTTTCACCGAGTCCTCATTCCCTTAACAACTATTATTAGTGTAGGTAGCTAGATATTAATAAAGAAGGAGGGAAAAGGGAGCAAAAGAGAGCTAAATCAGACAGTAATTGTGCTTCACTAGGAAGTTGCAGCATTCATAGCCTCCTCAGGGGACTGCTGCATCCTCTACCCTCAGGACCTTATTTCCAAAGCAGGCAGGAAGAATAGTTACTGGTTACTATCCAAGATTACCAAGGGAGAGAGAAAATAATAAAGGAGAAATTCCTCTGCTGGACACATACCCAGTGGCCAGAAGGCATAGAATGGCACAGAAGGAAGTTTTTCCACTATAAGGCATGCTCAGTAGGAGCCAAGATGGTGACCATAAAGGCCTGTCTTTCTATCCTAGAAAAAGGATTGGATTGGATAAGGGACACAGAACCTTGGGAAATCTAGGAAATAGATTGGTTAGGGGGAGGACCCAACACCAGCCTGTGAAGCAATATGGAAGTTGATTTTCTAGTTTGAAAGAGTACCTGGTTCTTCCCAAGCTCAAGATAATATAATTAGAGCCCAACAAAGGCAAGTTCCCTCTTTTGCCGAGTAACACAAGCTCACCCCACATGCTCACACATTCTCTATCTGTAGCAGCCATGCTAGCCTAGCAGCTGCCTGGGGCCCAGCAGCCACTCAAGCTCCAAGCATAGTCTTAAAGTGCTCCAGCCTGTTTACAATAATGCAGCACCAGCAGAAGCACAGCTGGGAACAGAAACTGTGCTAGCCAGACAAGGGCAAAGACTGAACTGGACTAAGCTTTGATATAAACTAATCCAATGGCACAGAATTTTTGGACCTTGGCCTTTTTTCTGGGCTTCATGAAGACAAGGCTAGACTTCTTCCACAGTGGGATGGAGCTTAAACAGTCCTTTGTGTTTGCTCCAGCTTCAGTAAACCTTACCACTATACATTATCCTTCCATGCAGGTCCCCCAAATGCTTTTCTTGTGACACTACAAGGACCCCATTTCTATTGGTAACACTGTCCTTCCTCTATAACAAAGATATCTAGCTTGAGCTTACTTCCATGTTTTCAATAAAAGAATAATGATTTTCCTTTCACATTCAGCTGTAAAATATCACTCTTGAGTTATTACATTCTTTTGCATCCATTTTAGTGATTTCAGTATTTCCTTAGCCAGAGAGGAGATACATTCCACCACTTAAGAATAAGCCATACAAAGTGGTATACTGATTTTCTTGACAAATGATTTATAATGTTTAGACAATGAGTTTGGAATTAGAGTTGGTTTCTTAAGACCTTTCGCTTACAAATAATAGAGACCAACTGTAACTACTTTAAGCACAAAAAGATAATTTGATTATAAAGGCAGAGGCATTGTTAAAAAGTCTGAAAGCTCTGAGGTTTTACCCTATTGCAAGCTAAGAAATTAGATTACCATAATTTCATGGATGCTAGCAGAAGATATGAGACTCCTGGATCAAAGACAAAAGGCAATTTATTACTTCATCAATCACAGTAGCCGGAAGATCAGAATTTGTGCTCATTTACTGAGCTCTAAATCCCACAGAATGAGTTGAAGACTGTTGGATGACACTTGCACATAGTGTGGGTTGTGTTATAGGTAAGGGATTCTGACCTTAGGGGGCTCAAATCTTTTATAATCGTCAATACGTATGCATGCCCATTGTTCTAGAATGAGACATGATCTTTATCTTCCAAGACTGTCTGCTCTGTGAATATCCTTGCATACATAGTTTGGAACAAAGTACAATTATTATCTCACTTGCAGGATCTGCATAAAGCAAAGAGATACATGGAGAACTGTTCCTCAAAAATATTGGCTTCTGGAAAATTTTCCCATTAGTACTCTACTTCTTTAGCCAATCTGATTTATTCAACCAATAGAGACTGGAACCCAATTTATTATTTTTTCTCATCAGCATTTAGTCAATACTACTGTTAATAGGACTCTTAACTAGAAGGATGATGTTAAACTGAAATCTTGACATCATCCATGACCACAAGGTCTCAGACTCAACCAACTGAATAAAACTTAAACACCATTGGGGTCTACCTTATAAATACAGGTGGCCTTTCTCTAATTTCTGCATTGATCTTTTCCTTTTGCATGAGATCTTTTTAACTTCCTCCACTTGTAACATAATTATGTCAAATATTTTCTCTACATATATTGAGAATTTCATCAGTGTTTTAATCTTTGCCTCAGCTATTAAACATATTTTATAAAATTCAAGAAAAGAAGGAAAGTCTATTGCATTTCACCAATTTGTACTATTTCTTTTGTTTTCCTTCCTTCCTGATATTCCAAGTTTTTAATTCTGTAATTTTCTTTCTAGTTAGAAAAGTTTCTTTATACATTTTGAAAATGTAGGTCTGCTAGAGGCAACATTTTCTTATTTTGTTTCATCATTTGAGAATGTCTTGATTTCTCTTGTTTTGCAAGATATTTTTGCTGGATATTAAATTGTGGGTAAATGTGTTTTCTTTCAACACTTGAGAAATGTCATGACACTTTTAAACCTATTTTTAATTAAAAAATACCTTTGTTGGAATTGTTTTACCACACAGGTAAGATGATTTTTTTTCTTCAGTATTTAGATGTTTAATTGTGATGTGTCATGGTGTGGATTTTTTTGGATTTATCATGCTTGGGATAATAAGCTTCTTGAATCTGCAAGTTTATCTTTTTTGTCAAATTGGGAAATTTTTGAGCAATTATTTGAATATTTTTTCAGCCCCACTCTCTTTCTCCACTCCTTCTAGTACTTCAATGTGATTAATGTTAAATCTTTGTTAAAGTCCCACACATCTCTGGGGTTCTCTCCCTTTCATTTTGTCAGTTTATTTTCTTATATTGTTCAGACTGTTTAATTTTATTGTTCTGTTCACCCATTCTTTCTTTTGTCTTCTCTAATCTGATATTCAGGCCATCTACTGAGTTTTTATTTATTTATTTATTTAGATTACTCCATTTTTCTAAAATTTCCGCATGGTTCAACTTTATACCTTTTATCTCTTTTGTCAGGCTTTCCTTTTTTTAACTTCACCCGAGGATATGTTTTTTTAAATTGATTTTAGAGAGAAAGGAAGGGGGAGAGAGAGAGAGAGAAAGAGAGAGGCACATTGATGTGAGAGAAACATCAATCAATTGCTTTCTGTATGCACCCCAACCAGAGAATGAACCTGCAACCTAGGTGTGTACCCTGACTGAGAATCAAACCTGAAACCTTTTGGTGCATGGGACAACATTCCAACCAACTAAGCCACCCAGCAAGGGCTCCATATTTTTTTCTTATTTTACTTATTTAAAGTTATATTTATTTTATTTTCATTTATTTGTTCCCTGCTGGCCTCAGTTGATGCCTTACGGAGATGGAGTACTTCATTCTGTTGGATGGAGATGAAAGTTTAGGTTCTCTACTAAGCCACTGATGATGCCACTATTTCTGAGGGAACTAGGTTGCCTTGTTGCTGCATCCAATGCATTCTCCACTGACACTGAAAGGAGATGTACCTTATTATCACTGGGTCAGGATCGAAGTCTAGGCTCTGTGCTTGGCCTCCTAGGACACCATCCCAGTACAGAGAGTGGGGTAGAAAGGGGGAAACTTCTTACAGCAGGTGAGAGTGGGCATCTAGGCTTCCCAGTAGACTTTGTTGATGAGTTTGTGCTTGGAAGTGCAGGTTTTTCTGTGGTGTTTGGCTGAAATGAAGTGGTTATTGTTGGAGAGTTTTCTGTCTTATGATGATGCTACTTTGTTAATGATCTGGCTAGATCAGTTTAGGTTAAAAAATAAGCCTTACTCTTTTTTTTAAGGAAGCATATGTAATTTGTTTTTTTATTTAATTGTTCAAAGTACAGTTTTCTATCTTTCTCCCTACCCCTCCCCACCAGCCCAACTCTTTCTTATATAAAAATCATATATACATATAAAAGAAACAGGGACATACCAAAATGTTAACCATTGACAAGATTAAAAAAGCATTCCAGGCAAATGATAAATGAAGAAAAAGACAAAAAAAATGAAAAACCATGATGATGATCATGATCAAAATCATAATGAAGAGAAGGAAGTAGGATGAGCAGAAGGTGATGAAGACAGTGGCCTAAATTCTTGAATATCCCATTTGACAAGTTTGAATAAAGTCAAAAATTGTTTACAAAGGTAGAAAATAACATTTAAGAATGACTAATTTTTTTTCTCCCCACCTCCCTCCCATTTCCACCCCCCTTAGTTTTTGTCCATGTGTCCTTTATACTTGTTCCTGTGACCCCTTCCCCCTTTCCCCCTGAAATTCCCTCCTCTCTCCCCTCTGGTTACTGTCAGCCTGTTTTTTATTTCAATGTGTTTGGTTGTATTTTACTTGCTTGTTTGTTTTGTTGCTTAGGTTCCTGTTAAAGGTGAGATCATATGGTATTTGTCTTTTACCGCCTGGCTTATTTCACTCAGCATAATGCTTTCCAGTTCTGTCCATGCTGTTGCAAAGGGTAGGAGCTCCTTCTTCCTTTCTGCTGGATAGAATTCCATTGTGTAAATGTACCATAGATTTTTGATCCATTCATTTACTGATGGGCACCTAGGTTGCTTCCAACACTTGGCTACTGTAAATTGTGCTGCTATGAACATTGGGGCGCATAGGTTCTTTTGGATTGGTGTTTCAGTGTTCTTGGGATATAATCCTAGCAGTGGAATTGCTGGGTCAAAAGGCAGTTCCATTTTTAGTATTCTGAGAAAATTCCATACTGTTTTCCATAGTGGTTGTCCCAGTCTGCAATCCCACCAAGAGTGAACTAGGGTTCCCTTTTTTCCACAACTTCTCCAACACTTGCTGTTTGTTGCTTTGTTTATGATGGCCATTCTTACCAGTGTAAAGTGGTATCTCACTGTGGCTTTAATTTTCATTTCTCTGATGGCTAGTGATATTGAGCATCTTTTCATGTGTATCTGAATCCTGTGTATGTCCTCCTTGGAGAAATGTCTGTCCAAGTCCTTTGCCCATTTTTTAATTGGGTTGCTTGTGTTCTTAGGGTGGAGCCGTGTAAGTTCTTTGTATATTTTGGAGATTAAACCCTTGTCTGATGTATCATTGGCAAATATGTTTTCCCATACAATTGTTTTTTTTTTTTATTTTAATGCTGTTTTCTTTAGCTGTGCAGAAGATTTTTTTTTTGATGAGGTCCCATTTGTTTATTCTTTCCTTTATGTCCCTTGCTCTATGGGACATATCAGTAAAAATGTTGCTACATGAGATATCTGAGATTTTCCTACCTGTGTTCTCCTCTAGGATTTTAATGGTGTCATGACTTATATTTAAATCTTTTATCCACCTTGAATTTATTTTTGTGTATGGCATAAGTTGGTGTTTGAGTTTCATTTTTTTGCACGTAGCTGTCCAGTTCTCCCAACACCATTTGTTGAAGAGACTATTTTTACTCCATTTTATGGTATTGCCCCTTTTGTCAAATATTAACTGACCATAGAGACTTGGGTTCATTTCTGGGCTCTCTGTTTTGTTCCATTGGTCTATGTGCCTGTTTTTATGCCAGTACCAAGCTGTTTTGATTACAGTTGCCTTGTAATACAGTTTGGTATCAGGGATTGTGATCCCTCCTACTTTGTTCTTCTTTCTCAAAATTGGAGCTGCTATTCAGGGTCATTTATAGTTCCATATAAACTTTTGAAGTGTTTGTTCTATGTCTGTGAAATATGCCATTGGTACTTTAATAGGTATTGCATTGAATCTGTAAATTGCTTTGGGTAATATGGACATTTTGGTGATGTCAATTCTTCCAATCCATGAACACGGTATATGTTTCCATTGGTTTGTGTCTTCCCTGATTTCATTCTTCAGTGTGGTGTAGTTTTCTGCATAGAGATCTTTTATCTCCTTGGTTAGATTTATTCCTAGGTATTTAATTTTTCTTTTTGCTATATAGAATGGGATTTTTTCTTGATTTCTGCTTCTGCTGTTTCATTATTGGTATACAAAAGTGCCTCTGTTTTCTGGATATTGACTTTGTATCTGGCTGTTTTGCCAAAGAAATGACTAATTTTTATATGCCTGGTAATATAAATTATTATACACCAAACAATATTGCATCAATGTCAATAAGCCAAAAAAATAGCAGGGAATATAGGGGGAAATCTGTGTAAACATAGTAGAATCAAATTTTTATTTTTAGTTGACAGTTGATTTACTCAAGTAAAAGCATCAGCAATACAAATAATTAACTAGGAGGGTCTAACAATAAATGTATATTGATTTTCATTATTGATAAAAAAGAATACACTTTATTTTCAAGTGTCCATATTATGAAAGTTATCCTATGATCAGACAGGAAATACCTTAGTAAATTAAAAATATATGTGTAAAAACCAGAGACCATAATCTCTGAACATAATCCAGTAAAGTAAAGTTAATAATATAATTAGAGTAACTACATTGATATTAACAAATTGTCAATAATTTTTGAGTCAAAAAGAACCAAAACATACATTTGTATATGAGTATACACATATAGAATATGTAGAAAGCAACTATGATTTAAAAACCTACAAGTTAAAAGTTCTGAGTTAGACTAAAGAAAAAATAATAATAAATAAATTAAATTTTTAGTATAGAAAACAGGCTGACAGTAACCAGAGGGGAGAGGGGAGGGAATTTCAGGGGAAAAAGGGAAAGGATTACAGGAACAAGTATAAAGGACACATGGACAAAAACTAAGAGGGGTGGAAATGAGAGGGAGGTGGGGAGCACTGCGGGGTGGACTGGGACGGGAGTAGAAGACAGAAAACTGTACTTGAATAACAATTAAAATAAAATTTAAAAAAAGTTAGGGAAGGAAATATTTTTTAAAATTACAAATAAAAAGTTAATAAAATAGAAATTAGAAGAATGGAAAGATAGCTAATTCTAAGACTTGATCCTATGGGGGGAGGCACAAAACCATTTGTCAATATAATCAAGAGAAAAGATGTAATTGCATGAAAAAAATTAAATTAAAGAGAGGAGAAAAGCCAGTATTCTAGATACAGATAATAGTGTAAAAATTCAGGAGATAATTTTTAAATTGAATTCTTTATTTTAAGATAGTTATATATTTATATGCAACCAGGATATTGACATCCATACCATCCAATATGGAATATTTGCACCACCACAAGGATCCTTTGTGTCATCCCTTTATAGCCAATCCACTCCCTTCTGTTCCCAGCCCCCACTCACTACCTGACTACCACTAATCTGTGTTCTATTTCTTTAACTTTGTCATTTCAAGAAGGATATTTAATGGAATAATAGATAACCTTTATAACTTTTGGGGCTGGATATATTTTGGAGTTGTTTTAGGTTCTCAGCAAAGTTGAGGAGAAGGTACAAAGATTTTTTCAAGCACCTCATACCCTGACACATGTATGACCTCCCCCATTATACACATCTCCCTCTGGAGTGGTTTGTTTCTGACAAGTGATGAACGTGCATTGACACATCATAATCACCCAAGTATAGTTTACATTAGTGTTCACTGTTGGTGTTGTACATTCTGAGTTTGGACTCATGTATAATGACATGTGTTCATTATCATAGTACCATACAAACTATTTTTAGTGCCCTAATACTCTTTTGTTCTCTGCCTATTCACTACACCTTTTCCCCCAAACCAGTGGCAGCCACTAAACTTTTTACTGTCTCCAGGGTTTTGCCTTTTCCAAAAGGTCATACAGTGTATAACTTTTTCAGTCTGGCTTCTTTCACTTAGTAATACACATTGAAGATTCCTTCATGTATTTCATGGCTTGATATTTCATTTCTTTTTAGCACTGAATAATTGTATTCCATTGCCTAAATGTATCCATTCACCTACTGAAGGACATCTTGGTTGCTTCCAAGTTTTAGCAATTATGAACAAAGCTGCTATAAACCAACTTGTGCAGGTTTGTTGTGGGCATAAGTGTTCAGTTCCTTTGGGAGCACCTGATTGCTGGATCATTTGGTAAGACTTTATTAGTTTTGTAAAAGTCTCCCAAACTATTTGCAAAGTAGCTGAACTGTTTTGCTTTCCAGCCAGCAATGAATGACAGTTCCTCCTGCTCCACATTCTCATTAGCATTTGTTATTGTCAGTTTTTTAGATTTTTGCCATTCTAATAGGTGTTTAGTGATGTCTCATTGTCATTTTAATATGCATTTCCCTGATGATATATGATATAGAGCATTTTTGTATGCTTGTTTTCAATATATTTCTCTTCAGTGAGGTGTCTGTTAAGGTCATTTGCCATTTTTTTCATTTTGTTGTTTGTTTTTTTATTAAGTTTTAAGTGTCCTTTGTCTATTTTGGGTGACAGTTCTTCGTCAGGTATGCCTTTTGCAAACACTTTCTCCCAATCTGTGGTGTGTTTTCTCGTTCTCCTCACAGGATCTATTGAAAACAATAACATGTTAATTTTAATGACTCCAGCATACCTTTGGTGTTTTATCTCAAATCATACCTAAAGTCATCTAGATTTTCTCCTATATTGTCTTCTAGGCATTTTATAGTTTTGTATTTTACATTTAGATTTATAATACATCTTGAATTAATTTTTGTGAAGGTCTGTGCCTAGATTTATTTGTTTTTTTTTATATATGGGTATCTGATTGTTCCCACACCATTTGTTGAAGGACTATCTTTGCTTCAACATATTTCCTTTGTTGCTTTGTCAAAGATAAGATGCCTGTATTTATGTGGGTTTATTTTTTGGTTTCTCTATTGTTCTATTTTTCGATTTGTCTATTCTTTGGTCAATAACACACTATCTTGCTAGCTTTCTAGTAAGACTTGATGTCAGGTAATGTTCATCCTCCAACTTTGTTCTCCTGTAAATTTGTGTTGGCCCTGCTGGATCCTTATTTCTTCATATAAACTTTAGAATCAGTTGTTAATCTCCACAAAGTAATTTCATTGAAATTTTGTTTAGGATTGGATTGATTTTATACATCAAGTTGGGAAAAACAGACATATTGACAATATTGAGTCTTCTTATCCATGAACATGAACTCTCTCTCCATTTATTTAGTATACTTTCATTAATTCCTCAGAGTTACATGGTTTTGCTCATATAGATTTTGTACATATTTTAGCATATTTATACCTAAGATGGTCAGCGAGGCAAGACCTTAAAGAAGAAGAAGCAGGAAGGTACATCATTCAGTCAAGCTTTGTACACAAATACGAAGTATCAAACTTGAGATAGCACATAGGGCAAGGTAATTCTCCCATGTCTGGGCAATGGAGATGGGGGTGGGAGGCTGGGCTTGAGCTGCCAGGTGAGGATGGAGGAAAGCAAGAATGTGGCAGCACAGACACTGGGGCGGTGTGGAGAGCTCAGAAGAAACTTCCTTTGTATCTTGGAGATGTCCTGCCCACATTCCACTAGGTTCTCCTGCTGGGGGAGGAGCTGTGCATCAGGTAGGTGGTCTTTTGTCAAGGACTCAAGACATTTACAGATAGCTGGCGAGGCACTAAGCGTGTGCAGTCCCCAAGCTGCATCCTGGTTCAGAGCAGAGGTGTCCAGGTGATTTCAGGAGACTGCATCTACATCTACCTTTTCTAGGGGAGAAAACTGAGTCCCAGCACAGTCTGTGCAGTGCTGCCTTAAAGACTGCTATTTATGGATCTGAATCATTGGATGCCTTGTTACCTAGGCTCTAGCCTTTGTCACCTTTACTTCTCACTTTCTCTTCTTACTGAGACCCCAGGGATGGAATCATTTGTTAAACTGTATGTACACTGATTTTTATTTGGGTTGGGATGCTCTGGCTGAAAGAAAATGTGTAAAAGCCACAGTTTTGATAGGGAACCCCTTAGATTTCAGACAAACTTACAATTGGACTGCTGTGCCCCAGCCACTATGGGCAGTGATTCTCAACTTCCATGTGGCTGCATGGGCTAGCAGGACAGTCAGCAAGGCAGGGCTCTGGGGCTCAGACAGGCCTTAGGATCCCTCTGGTTTTCACTTTACAAATGAGAAAACTGAGCCCAGAGGAAGAGAAATGGTGCATGTCTGAGGTCATGCACCATTATGCTACAGCAGGTGCAAATCTGGATTTGTGAGGAACCACATGCATGTAAGGATCCACCAGAAATCTCTGGTAGAGAAGCAATTACAAAAGGTCACACACATGCACACAAGTGACTGAAGGTCATATAAATGGTTGTGTACAGTCAATTGCCTGTGCCCCATTCTCTATTAATGGAAAGTGACACATGCCCATTTCCTTTATGAGTTTCTTTACTAAGAACAAACACAGCACACATGTAATGTCACCTTAGAGTCACATGGCAACTTCTACTGAAAGGCTAAAATAAATGTAGTGTCTTTCCTTGTCAGAAGAATACCCCTCCATCCCTGCCCATGGATGAGCAGACCTGTGGTAATCTTTGCCGCTTCTGAAGATCAAAGATCTGAAATCAAGGAATCCCACTTGGTCAAACAAGCTGAGATACAGCCCCTGGCCCAGGCGGCAGGGCTCTGTGGCTCCCAGAGTTTATATTTGAGCCAGGGTCCCTTTGCCTGCCTCCAGTCCCAGCCAAAGTAACCTGTCCCCACCATCAATATCACCACCCTTCATCCCCTGCTCTGCAAGCCCTTAACTCTGTCTTAGTTTTCTTTTGAAATTTTGTCAATGGTTTTGCAAAAGGAAGGAGTGTTTCATCACCATCCTAATAATAGCATAGATTTAACACTTTTTTCAACTCTGCTTTGAAAAACAGGATATTTTAAAACTGACTAGCATTCAAAATCCACATTAACAGAAATGACTTGAATCACAGAACCCAACAGCTGTCTGCATGCTCTTCAGTGACACAAGTATGTTGGTTGGTTGCTTTAGCAGAAAGAATGTGGTTGGTTAATAATAAAAGTGTACAGTCCTAAGAGCTGGAAAAATGGCCCAAACTGGGTTTCTTTCATATTTCCATTTTACACGAGCATTTGGCATTTCTCTACAGTCGACATTTTATGTTCTGAAGCTTTTTATACCCCCACATGTCTCCTTTTTATAGGCAGCTCTAAGTGCCTTTGTTGACATAAGTGAGCGCAAAAGTCATGACCTCGTATTGATGCCTTCAGAGAGTGAGGTTTCAGTGTGAGAGAAGACAAGAAGTCAGGAGGCAGGCGTTGGCACCCCCACAGCCTTCCACCTCCCTGCATCTCGGTGGCATCTGGTTGCCTCATTTTTTGATCAGTTTACTGATATTGTTCCCTATTCAATAAATGAGAAACCCAGAGGGAGGGCTCACACCAATTGTTCCTGCTTCAGAAAATCCTTTTTGGCAGCAGCCAAATGGATTGAAAAGACAAATTGCTATGCTTACCAGCTCCTCCTCTGCTCAGGCATTTATTGTTATAAGCATTTGTGTTACCCCATTAAATGACACCAGGGCACTGAGAGGAAAGTGTAGCTATTATCCCCTTTACTTTTGAGGAAACCGGGTACAGAGAAGTTAAGTAACTTGCCCAAAGCCACCCAGTTTACAAGATGTAGAGCATAACCACTGCACTTAAGAGTCCTTGAAACACATTTGATCTTACTTTGGCACAACTGGCATTCAAAAACATCAATTTGTCTAATCTCCTCTGTCACCCATGAGCATCAAGGCAGTTGAGCAAATCTGGGAAATGTGTGTAGCTGAAAGGATCCAGAGGCAGAAGCAAGAATCTTATGGACAAATACCATATGATCTCACCTATAAATGGAACCTAATCAACAAAACAAGCAAGCAAGCAAAATAGAACCAGAGACATTGAAATAAAGAACAAATTGACAGTAACCAGAGAGGAGTGGGGAGGAGGGGAAAAGGGGAAAAAAGGGAAAGGGTTGTCAAGGAACATATATAAAGGACCCATGAAAATAGCCAAAGTGGGGTAGGATTGAGGGTGGGAGGTGGGGGTGGTTGGGGCGGGGGAAAGTGTGGTGGGAAAATGGAGACAACTGTATTTGAAACTTTTAAAAAAGATTTTATTTGTTTATTTTTAGAGGGGAATGGAAGGAGAGAGGGAGAGAAATATCAATGTATGGTTGCCTCTGGTACGTCCCTTGCTGCGGTTGTTTGGTTCTCAGGCCTGTCCTCAATCCACTGAGCTAGGTAGAGACAACTGTATTTGAACAACAATAAAAAATGATTAAAAAAGAATCTTACAGAGGCTTAAGAAGATTAATAAGAAAATGTAGAAGCACCTAGAAGACTCTAGAAATATGCAGACATAGAGCATATTTGTCCATTTTCATGACTTACAAGAACCACTTCTCCCAGCAGGGTTTAGAGGGAAATAAATTCATCACATTATAGAACATTCACCTGTGTGAAGCTTAAGCTATTTTTATTGATTGGTTTCACTCTTTACTCTTTAGGAGAAACAGGCTTTTAGACAAACCATAAATAAAGTTAAATGTCTCGGTGTTGAAAAGCCCATGCCACAATTTCCTATTTCTGTTTCCTTAGCTTGGCAGAGTAAATCAACCAGCTAGGAAACAGAACGCTTCTTATTTTTGAGAATAAAAATGTTACTTAAAAGCCACAGAGTGCCTTAAACCCAAGATGGAGGCAGCAGCTCCTTTTCAGGGCTCCACTGGGACCTGGGACAGAGATGGATGGTCCTTCGGAGTCGTTGCAAGCTCAGACCCGTAGGAGTACAGAGCACCTCCTGGTTTCCCTATTCTGCTAACAACTAGGAAAGTGTAAAGTGCAATGGTTTTTTAAATATATCATAAAAACTTTTGACTAAGAAGGTAGGGAGACAAATCTCAGGTGTAAAACTTTTTGGAATGAAAAAATATTAGCCAATTCTGTTTAGCTATGTATCAAGTTCAAGCTTAGCTAACAAAGGCATCTCTTTCTGAATTAAAAATAAATATGTTTGGTTTCTTTCACCAAATCAAAACTAAGCTGTGATTTTCACCAGCTTCGAACCTATCAGTAAAATTAGCCATTCTCATACTGAAATAACCTTATTGGGTGAAAGTAAAAATTAAATCAAATCAATTAATTTATATAATTATTTTATATAATAACTATAAATATAATTAGTTGAGGTTCATTATATTTATAAGTATAAACATAAAAATTAGCTTACATAATAAAGTAGGCATAAACTAGATATACAAAGAATATGTATATGTATCTGTGTGTATCTGTGCCTGCATAGGGTGTGTCTGTAGGGTATGTCTGTGTGTAAATGGTGTGTCTCTGTGTGTGGTGTGTGTTTATGTGTAGTGCCTTTGCCTTTGTTCCTTCTGCAGACACAGACAAATGTGGGTGGAGGAAGGCAAAGAATTTGTAAAGATTTTCCCTCAAGAGAAGCAGAGGAAACAGGAAAACAGAATCTCTGAAACCGAGCAAGCCGTAGGGTTTCCAGAGGATGGTTAACATGCACTGAGTAGGAGGTGTTGCTCTGAGGTACCTAACTCTCACAGAAAGCCTGTGAGGGTGCCCTTTGTGTCTTCTCATTTTCACAGATGGAAACATTGTGAGGATGGGGGAGTGAGTGGCCCCTGAGCCCACAGTGGATACAGGCAGAGCCAGGGTCTCAGTCAGGAGCAATCTATCTGGATTGGAAGTTTGTGTGACCTTAACCACATGAATGACCACTCATTACCTTGATTTCTTCACCTCTAAAATGTGAATAATATTACCAAAGAAACAGGGTTGGAATACAATTGAATGAATAAAAGTGAGGTGATATCTGCAAAATACTTAGAGCCGTGCTTGGCACATAAAAGTACCTTTTCTGTTACTACACAGGGGACCCAGCTGGGAACAGGTCTGACTATGGCCAACTGTAGTGTGTGGGGTCTTGACTTCATGCAAGAAAGATTTCACAACACAAGGCCAAGTGTTTGAGAGTACGTTTATTGAAGCTGGAGACGGTGAAGCAAGGAAGGACTTAACATAGAAGAAGCAACAGGAGAGAGTCTAAGCTGGGCTCCTCTAGTTCACTTAAAAATTGGAGAAAAGGGGTCTTTGGGGTCAGGTTCAGGGGGTTAGCCTGAAACAAGCTGCTGCTGCCCACTGTTCGTCTGGTTGCAAATCTCCTGGGGACCCTTAGAGTTTAGGGAAGAAGTGGGGAAAGAAGAAGGGGAAGCAAATGGTGCAGGTTGCTCCCCAGAGGGTCCTTAGTCTTGAGACTTTTATCTCTCTTTTGCAGGCTGGAATCTTAGAGGAGGTCTCAGGGGAGGATTTCAGAAGAATATTCATCAGTTTTCCAGGTGTGCTCTTTCAGGGTTATGGTCTCCACTGATTGGTCAGTGCCAAGCAAGGGGTCCTTAGTCATTGCAGTTGGTCCTGGCATCCCCCACCAGGTTTTGCTGCCTTTCTGGTCCTGGCCCTGGAATACAAGTGAGGCCTGAATGTTATCTCTAGGGAGGTGACCTGTATCTGGCTGTAAATTGCTCCACCAGTTTAGCTCACTGTCTCAGCTTCCCCGTTCCACTTACCAAGGAATTTTCCTAGCTCCTCACTGTTCTGCCTTAGTTCTAGGAGGGAAAGTGGATGGGAAGATATAGACTGGCCTCTGTGCCCTACATGCAGTGCTGCCTCTTGAAGACCGGACTGCATAAAGTAGGGAGATGATGGTTAGTGGCTAAGGGAAATCATTTTTAGTCCTGCTTTCTAATCAGATGTGAGCCCGTGGGCTTTCCCCAGCAACACTGGGAATGCCTGCAGTACAGATTATTATCACAACAAGTTGCATATCAGCCAACCAGCCCAGGGATATCTGAAAAACACACTTTGGTATTCCCCTATAGGTGTTTCAGTCCATAAGACTGAGCCTCATCAGGGCATTTAGGGTTGACCATTACCTGGTCTCTCACCCCTTCTCTCACTCTACCTTCCTTGGGGTCCCCTCCTCTTCCTCTCATGTCCCCATATTGGCCTTCAAACTTGAGCACACATGAGAATCCTTTGGGGGACTGGCTGAAACCTTGAGGATTGAGCCCCACCCCTAATTTTCTGGTTTGGTCAGTGTGGGTGGGGAGAAAAGTTGCATTCCTACCAAGTTCCCAGGTGAGGTTCATACTACTGTGGGTGCAGACCCTATCCGAGACCAGGGGTCCCCACTGTGGAGGTGCCTGTGGAAGATCTCTGCAGATAGGAGGCTGTAAGGAGCACACCTGCTCTGTATATGCTGACAGCCTCCAGCAGCAGAGCCTGGCCCTTAGATTCTGCCAGAGGACTCTTCTCACAGGGTTGAGGGGACAGCCTATGGAAGGGGGCAGAGAGACACTGGGTCCTAGGTAGTTGGAACCCCACCAGCTTAGCTAATCCAGAAGATTTCTGGGATGCCTGGCTAAGAGATGATATGTCTCTTTGTAAAAGTCTCAGGAAAAGAGAAGAGGCTTGAGGTGAAGAGAGTCTGGATTCCATGAATGTTCTCCCAGCTGGCAGTCCTGACCAGAACCTGAAACACCAAATCATAGCTGTGGTTGCATTTCATTCTTTACCACCTCTCCTGAGAAGCAAAAGTGCACATGAATCACAGCTTTACAGCAGGCCAGGGGGAGACTTCTGTACTCTGGGAACTTCCTGCATGGGGAGACTGGGGGTGTCCCTGAAGGCAGTGCCCTGCTCCTGCCAGAGCCCAGCACATGTCTGAGAGGGGAAGCACAAGGCTAGGCATGTGCAAGAGCAGAACCAGCTTCTTGGTGGTGAGCAGCACATGGCCTTGGGCAGGTTATTTGATTCTTGATGCCTCAATTTCCCCACTGTAAGATGGCAATAACCAGGTACTCACTGTGAGGATTAAGTAGATTAACCCACTAGAGCTCCATGTCAATCTCTGAACACACAGAAGTGGGTTGCACAGCGTGGGAAGTTGCTGGTAGGCACTGCCTGCCCTTGGAGACTTTACTAAGTCAGAGAAAGGCAGATGGACAGACAGGCACAGGCCTCGCGTGGTCTTGATGGGTGTCATCTACTTCTTATCCAAAGGTCAGAGTCTGTGTTCTGGGCTACATTTTTGTCTTGTGGTGCCCTATCACCTGCCATCAGTCCTCACCCCAGCGGAATCAATGGTTCATTTTCATCCATAAAGGTGGCATTTATTGCTTTCAAATCCACCAAGTCTGGGATCAGATCAGTGCAATTAAAAAAAATGTATTCCATGTTTAGTTCAAGGGAATATTTATGCTGTGTCACAAAAATACAAACAATCTAATAAGACACAATAAAATTAAGGGAATGAGGAAGATGAGTAAAGTAAAAAATGAGAGTACCCAGTAAATAATAAAGCCAAAGACTCTTTTTTAAAATGCAATAAAACTTACATAACATAAAATTTACCATCTTAACTATTTTTCAGTTGCCTTAAGTACATTCACATTGTTGTGCAACCATCACCAGAACTCATTCCATCTTGCAAAATTGAAACTCTGCATCAAACACCAACTCTCCATTGTCCCTTCCCCAGACCCTGTCAGTCTACATTGTTCTTTGTGTCTCTGTGATTTTGTCTAGAACATGTACCTCAAATAAGTGGAATCATGCAGTATTTGTCCTTTTGTGTCTGGCTACCTTCATTAGCATAATATCCTATATGGTCATCCATGTTGTGGCATGTGTCAGAATTTCCTTCTTTTCTAAGGCTGAGTTATATTCCACTGTATGAATATACTAGCTAGAGACTGTTTTAATGTTTTTACATTAATATAATTTTAATAATGATGAAACATATTATATACTTGTGAAAAGTTGTAAATCGTGGTTAGTGTAGCAGGTGATGATAGTTCCAGATGGAATTATCCCAAAGCCCTCCCATATACCTGAACTCAATTCACTGATTGCTTAGCTGGATTTTTCCCCTTTTCTTTCCAACCTTAACTTATGCTTATTATTCTTCACAGTCTAAAAGTTTGGTGCCCCTTCATGGTAGAAAGAACTATTATAATTGCAGCAGCTGTTTCTTAAAATATTAAAGTATTTCTGACCATTTCTAAAATGCAAAACTCAGTACAGAGCTTCAATTACAGTTTCCAACAGTGAAATACTTGGGAATTGTCATTCATTAGACTAATATTGAGCAGATATCCTATGTATGTCAGACATTTCTGGGGTCTATGGACAGAGGACAGAGACTCTGCCCTAGCTGTTTGGCTCTCATGTTCTAGAGGTGAAGACTGGCAATATAAAACCAGTATACAGACAAAATAATTATCACGTGAATGACGAAAGAGGGAAATATGGACTTCTGTAGAAAAACCCTGCATGGGCAGTGTGCGGGTCTGGAAGGCTTCCCTGAAGAGAAGCATTCAAACCAGGAGCCAGGCCCGCATGGAGAACAGGGGGGAGGTCTCGACGGAAGTACAAGTGTAAGGTTCCTAAGATGCCAGAGCTGGAGTGGCCGGGGAATGAAGAGGAAATCACCGTATCTGGAGAGCAGCAAGCAAGAGGAAAGGAGCACAAAGGCTCTGGAGAGAGAGACAGGGAAAAGGCCTTGGAGATCATGGTGAAGGTAAATTTTACTCCAAGTTTCCTGGGAAGCACTCCTAAGTGTTTTAAGCACAAGAATGAAGTAATCTGAACTATGTTTTTAAGGAGCCCTCTTGTTGCTGGGTGGAGCTTGGATTAGAGGAAGGCAAGAGTGGAAGGGGCACTAATGAGAAGGATCAGGGACAGCCTGAGGAACTGAGCAAGGCCAAACATTATTGAAAATGCAGCCGAGGGTTTGGCTTGACACCTGAGAAGATGGTAGCACTATTTACTGACGTGAGGAGGAAAGAGATATGTCATGGGGGAACACTACTCAAGGGTTTGTGTTAGATATGCAGAACTGAGGAATCTGTAAAGACCCACATGGGGAGTCAGTGGACATTGATGGAAATGCCAGTATGTAGCCCCAGAGGGCTCAAACTTTCTGATAACTATTTTAGAGTCATGAACATAAAGATAGGACTTAAACCTTAGAGATCACCAGAAAATAAACTGCAGAGAAAAGACTAGAAGACCCAGAATCAAACTCCAAGGAGTTTCGATGTGGAGAGGCGGTCAGGTAGAGGAAGATGGACAACTCAGAAAAAGGAGACGGCTAGCGGGGGAAACCAGTAGAGTGCAGCGTCATGGAAACCCAGAGGAGAGGACCTTCCAGGGACATAGTGCAAAGAGCACACCTCCTCTGGGGTGGGGGAGGGGACTCGATGGAGACTTCTGACTGATGAATAGAGGAGAAGAAGTGGAGAGAGTGGGAATAGACAAGGATTTTAAAAATTACTTCTGTTTTATAAAGAATCTTGGAGAAATAAGATAGTAGCTGGAAGGAGAGGGTAGATGAAGGGCATTTTTTTTTAAGTTGAGAGATAATATAGCATATTTGTATGTTGATGAGAATGTTTACACAAAGTGGTCATTTTCATTTCAGAATGTTTGCAATACATTTACTTTCAGTGCAGAATCAACCAACATAGCCAGCTGTCTAAGGTCATGATTAGATCCTTAACATAAAAATAAGCCATGTGCACAAAAAAACCCCACCAAAAGTAGTAGATAAGTAAAGCCTGAAAGATTAATTTGTGATATATAATTAGCACCTACTATGCATTAGGCACTGATTAGACCCTTGGCTTACCTTATAAAATAATACAGAATAAGAGCTTATGTTCTTGTGGGGGAAGATGTAAGCAATGAATTGATAAATAAGTACATTATGTAGCACACGTGAGAGTGATTATTTCCATGGGGAAAAGTTCAATAGGAATCTGTAGGACAATGCATGGGGTGAAAGGCTGTGATTATAAACAGGATCCAGGTGGGTCTTATTGAAATAATGTTGGAATCAAGACTTAAAGAAGATAAAGGCTTAGCTGTACATATCTGGGGAAAAACATGCCAAGGTGAAGAAGAAGAGATGGATAAGAATTAAACCAATAGATGGTCAAACAGAAGTGGAGAACCTCCAAGTCTAAAGTCAATTGTGTCCATTACAAATAACTTCAAAGATGTTGAATGCCTATACAAATGTTATAAAATTATTGAAAAAGTCAAATGATCAACATTAACTATTCCTGTTCTAGACGTTTTAGTATGTGAAATGTGCACTTTATGTAAAAGCATATCACTAGATCAATACTTCTGAGAGCCCCGTTTCTTCTTGTATAAATACTAATCATCTAGCCTTGGATTTACCTACAAATGGAAGGAATATGAAAAAAAGCCAGCACTAAGACCAGATAGAGCAGGCAACCTCCATTGATATTTGGACATAAGAACTGCCATTTAAAATCAACCTTAAGGAGTGTATGTCTCTGACCTTTTTACCTGAAAGTAAAGGAAGAGGGTCCTAACTCAGCCTTCCTGAGTCATGTACTGGCAGAATTGGGCCTGTGAGTGATGGCTTGTCCTCTTTCCTCTGCCCGTTTCCCCACCATGGATGGCTTTCCCAGATGCCCAGCTAGGAAGGTTGTTTTTAAGACCATTTCATCCTCACTTTGGTTAAAGATCATTGCATGTTTCCTCCTGCCTCACAGGTAAGTACCATGTCTGCCTACCTCTCTAAAGTGTTAACTCCTTGAGGATAGGGACTATTTTTGTGGGGGTAAAGAGGGATGTAATTTTTTCTCTTGTGGTAAAATTTTACCATTTGAACCATTTTTAAGTGTACAGCTCAGTAGCATTAGGTACATTTGAATTGCTGTGCAACTAGCACCAATATCCATCTCTAGAACTTTCTTCAACTTCCTAAACTGAAACTCTATACCCATTAAAGAACAACTGCCCACTCTCTCCCAGCTTATAGGGACTATTTCTTATTCAAACATTAGGTGCTCAATACAGGGGAAACTTTGCAGCAATTAAGGAGGGTGGGGCTTCTCCAAATATACTGTGTAGGAAAAATGGAGTCAGTCAGGCTCCCTCACCTGCCTGTTGGGATAACTGTGGCTAGGCAGTGTTCATGTGGCCTTGAGTAAGGGCCTGCATGTTTGGAATGAAGCTCTGTTATATGAAGCTTCTAGTTAGAAGGTCAGTATCGGCACCTTGCCTGCTTTGTGTGCACTTAGTATATAAGGGAGTTGAGACTTCCACAGGTGTGAATTGTGGCTTGCAGTGAATGTGAATTGCCTCACCCTGGAATAAAGGCATGTCAGATATCCCGATAGCTCTGCAAATTTTCTTCCATCTGCCCGAATCCCATATGGACCTGCCTGGCCTTGAATGGCTAGAGGACTTTTGGTGTAGGCAGTAGGACTCATCCCAGTACCATATAGAGTCATTGGGACCCCCGGAGTGGGGATTAGAGAGGTGGCCTGCCACTGGTATGTGGTATTCGGATACCACATACCAGTCAGAATACCACATACCAGTGTCCGACCTGCAAGGTATTCAACCTGCAAGGTCGGACTCCCCCCCGCCAGGACTGGCCCAATGTTAGTGGTGCACTGGACACAGTAGAGAAGGTCCTGTGGATGGTAGGGGAGACTCTGGAGAAGCTGAATGCCCATGTGGCTGTGGGGACTATGGGCTAAGTGTTTCT
>PVKM010019816.1:0-23875 GCA_004027735.1 Carollia perspicillata | reverse complement strand
TTTGTAATTATTAAAGTTTAAATTTACCTGGGATTTTTAATTAATTTAAATTTCTATGTGTTTAAGTACATATCTCAAAAATAGGAAAATTATTGACAGATCTATTAGGAGAAATAGAGAAGTTCACAATCTTAAAAGAAGATTTTAATATGCCACTGTGTTGGTAATTGATATGAGTAGATTAAAAAAATTAGTAAGACTGTGTAAGGTTGAACAAAATGATAATAAGCACCTAATTTTTTAGAGAATTATAATTTACCAAACTTGAACAGTCTTATGATGCTTAAGAAGTTTAACAAGTAGCTTTTTAAATGGTAGTAAAGATATATACCCATAATGAAAATTTTAAAGCCTAAGAGGCTGTACCAAAATATTCTGCTAAACTTACAGGAACAGATAATTCTTGTACAAATTCATCTAAAAGATAGACAAAGAGGAAACAGTTCTTAATTCAGTTTATATATAACCTTGATATGAAAACCAGCAAAGACAGTACAAAAAAAGAAATTATAAGCCATTCTCACTCGCAAACATATATGAAAATATCCCAACTTTAACCTGGAACCACATAAGAAAAGGGGTTCTGGAATCAGAAGTAGAAGGCTGAGAAAATGAGTAGTCTCCAAATCAGGATAATGGTTATCCTGGGGGAAGAGTAAAAGGGCTGGGGAATTGGGAATATATAATTACTGCATTTCTATACTCAAACTATATACATGTTTTATGTACTGTTTTGTATATTTATTATATTTACAAAAAAGAAGAACACAACATCATTTTAAAGTAATTTTTGAGTGTAGTAAATTTATGGAAGTTACACATTCTATTAACATCTGAGTTGGTATTGGAGAGCTCTGAGGCTAAGGAAGTCATTTAACCCTTGTCTTATAAATTCTTATATGACTCATTTTGTTGTACATATGTTCTTTTTCTAATGGATGGATCAAAGTTTACTATGACTATAAGTAAATGTTTCAAAAACATCCAGTTTCTTCCAACACTCACTTAGTAGCAGAGCCTAGACTTTTAGCTGGTTGTATGGCTACCCACCTAACATATAATGTTTTCAGCTACACACACAGGTAAATGTGGCCATATGACTCAGTTCTGGCTGAAATGCATGACAGTGTTTTGGAGAACTTCTGAGAACACTCATTAAAACAAACTATCATGTTATTATGTCATCCGCCATCACATTGCCTGGAAGTAAAAGGTGGAGTTTTAGCAGTTGCCTTGGACCATGGGGATAATGGCTACACCACAGGGATGGCCACAAGGGAGATGCAGGTGGATTAACTGAACGCTTCATGGAGCTGCACTGCTGACAATGGACTGCCCATCTTCCTATTCCTTTTACATGAAAGGGAAAAGAAAACTTCCATTGGGTTTCCTCTGTTATTTGTAGCTAAACCCAATTCCAATGAACACAGAATCAGCGAAACAGGTCATCCAAAGTTTTATCTACTTATGCTATCTGGTTCACAGACAAGTCTTGTTTAATCTACACAGTTTCTGAAAAAGAAAAGTGAATTTTTTGTATTGTTAAAGATTAAGAGTCTTAATATGAAAATCCTGACATGTGGCTTGTTATGAAAAATCAGATTTGGTATCCTCAATGTCTTTCTCTTCTTACCAGTTGGCTGAAGCTGAAGTGACCACTCCTCCTTATTGGGCATGGGATTTCCCCATTCATTCATTCATTCATTCATTCATTCATTCATTCGATATGAATTGAGCTTATACACATTGGCCTAGAGTTCTCACTGTAATAGTTTGGTATATTTTCTATTTTAGTGTAGTTGAGTTATTCGGTTTAATATAACTTTCTACCTGACTTTTCTTCCGTATTATTAAAACATATACCTTCTCCTATGTGAAGGAGTCACATTTTGTTGCTTGCTTCTTTTATGGCTAGATTGCATTTTGGTTTGTAATGTAAATGATTTCTGGTGATTCTAGGTGACAGCAGAGACATGCTCAGAGAAGTCGCAGTGATGTCACATAGATGCAAGGGTACTCTCAAACTGTCTATGAAAATCCACCCAGGATAAGGTCAGGGAACCTGAGCCAGGGAAGCTGATTACTTATAGGGTTAATTTTGATAGGCATTGCTATTTAGTTCATGCTTGCACTAATTACTACCCTTCATGTGGAAATAGACTATTCAACAAAACCATTCAAGTTCCCAGCATCTCTGTTCCCATTTTGCTACCAAAACATACACTGCTTGAAAGGGTAAGTGTAGTAATAGTTTCTGATTTTTTCCTCTTAGATTTCGACATGCTATTTTAATAATGCTATTATATTTTTGACTAATTCACATAATTAGTTTCAGTAAAGAAAACACACGTGCAACATTAAAATGTAGGCACTTATTAATCTCAGTACAATTTCTACCTTCATGTTCTGTTCTCAGTTGTGTAAATTGATTATCTGTATCAGTTAGAGTAGGTGAACAATGCTTATTGATTAGGCACATGTCTCAGTTAGACTTCAACATAAACCAAACTGAAGGAAGGTAAACTGCCAAAACATTAGAATTGGATTTATCAAAAATTAATGATTTTAAAGCATGTTATAAAAATTGAAGATTTAGGTAGTGAGTAATATTCTTTTGGGAGTTTAAAAGTCTTGTTATTTTTATTTCTTTAAAAAATTCATGGTTGTCTTTTAACTTTTATGGTTTTCTATTTTAAACATAAATTCATTGATCTAGTCAGTGCAAGGTGACATCTGCATGCTGAGAAATGCTCATGGGGCCCCTTGTGGAATTGTTCTGCCATCACATGAGCAGATCCATTTATAGCTCATTCTCTGAGAATTCACTGCACACCTGACAGGTGTGCCAGATGGGTTTTTTCCCCCATAAAATGAAAGATGCTGTGAATTTTATATATTGGAAAGTGATATGAAATACAAGCATTCAAAGAATTCGAACTTGTGCTTTAAAAGTTTAATGTAGGAAGATAGGAAGCATTTCTTGTCTCAAGAAACAAGTACACTGATTTCAATTGTGAAATTTTGTTCACACGGACATAGTGGGAAATTGAAAGTAAAATTTATAACCAATTCTAAATCGAGGGTTTTATATTACATTAGCTCTTACTCTCTCACTTCTGTAAATACTATTACCTGTTTATTCCATTGTCTTTTTGTGTGATTATCACATACAGGACGTTGAGCTGGGTCAAAATACAATTCCCTTACATCAGTCTTTTCTAAGTGAACAAGTTGCTCTGTGTGAATGTGTTACCTGTGGGAGAAATTATATCAGCATGAACTTTATTTAGGACAGAAAAGTATAAGTTTTCTTTTGTAATCAAGATTTTTAAGTGTCTTCTCTGGACAAGGCTCTCTAATGTGAGCTGGGGAAACAGATATGAGATTTGATGGGGAATCAAAGGAATTTTCATTTTTCTCATGTAGAAGTTTGGCTTAAGGAAAAACTAAAATATTCCTTGAGGAATTACTACCTAATGTTTTCACAGAGGATAGTGTTTTGATGACAGATTAAGAAACTAATCTCTGGGTCCACACCCTGAAATTAAGAAGAAACAGTGGAGCCCACTTAAATTCTCTTTCCTATGTTGTATTAATCGCACTTCTGCTTGAGTCAAAGTACTTCATACCCCTTGTGCTGAAGGCTGTCTTCTTCAATCCAACATTTCTGTTTCCTTAAAATATAAAAACATTACTATACTTACATTCAGAGGCTAGTGGACTGAAAAAGATTTGAAGCTTCTTAGTGTTCCTGACTCCCAGAAAACCAGCCAGGAGAACTGTCTAGGAAACCCTCTTCACGTGTGCTGCTCCCTGTTTGCTGTGCACTCACGGAATCAGGACAGATGACGACAGTGGATGCTAACAGCCACTTGCAGACTGAGCACTGAACAATGGCCCATCAATAGCTCATCTGATACTGTCGAAAGGCAGAAATAACTTTCACGTTATTTTCATCACTGTCATGGCTCAGTTGAATCCCCAGATTAGAAAATATTTTGACATTCTTCAGTATTTAAGGTCCACGTGGATCAAAAACAACCTGTTTGACATGATTATGCTCATTCTTAGAAAAAGGGAGACATTTGCAGCTCCTTACGGTGGAGCGTATTGGAGGGATCTAACCAAATTCACTTCTGACTGGATTATTCCTGACGACATTCGTAAGGCTGCCTGAGACGAAATAGGAGGCTAGGACAGGCTCAGGGTGTGGAGGGGCTGCCTGCCATCAGTGAGTACAGGATTACATGGGGGTGTTAGATAAATAAAACCAGTATTTGTGACTTAGCTCCTTTGACCCATTTCACTTCACATGTGTGTACTTCACACATGTCAGTTACATATTTTTTAATATTGGACTAATTCATCACAAATGGAACTCTTCATGATGATTTTTTTTCTCCCACCTCCCTTGATCTTACATAAAGTTTCCTCCATATTTTTACTTGCAAAGTTGCTCTGGAATTGTTCCCTAGGTGAGTGACGTATTCCTGAGTAGAGTTTAAATTCCGCAAGGATGTGGACTTTGTCCCACTTTTCTGCCCCCCCCCCCCACCCCAGGGAGCTGTCCTCAGTGCAATGTAATACAAACCAGCCCATCTGGATCCAGTCTTTGAACCAATTTGGTAAAACAACAAGAAACTAATTAGAAATGTCTTTTTATTACCATCAAGCAAATGTTTGAAACAATGGTACCCATATTTAAGGATGCTTTGAAATAGCCGTTTATAAAACATTCATCATGATGATTTGGGAAGATTTCTCATTGCTTAATGTGTCATTCTGTTTTGTACACATAAAAACATTCATTTGTTACTACTTTATCCCCCTGCATTGTCTTGGTTTAGTGTATGCGGAACTTACATAGGGGAGATATTTGTGAGCTAGGCTCTCACCCATCAACACTAGCACATTTCTCTCTTTTGTTCCCCATCCTCTTCTATTTAATTTACTAGGGAGTGAGGTAACTTGAATTAGCAAAGCAGCACTTCCCAGATCTCACTTTTGGGATTAATATATCCTCCCATGAAGAATGCATCTTCACTGATAATCTCAAAAATTGCAAATGATTGAATAATGAATTCTCTTATGATCAAAATATAAAACCTGTTAAAAAATTAATATGCTCATCAGAGGTAACTTATTAAAATGTCTTAACTGCACAATTGTCTCTTTCTACCACACTGATGGGGAGTAGACTAGAGTTTTTCTTCATTTGTCTCCTATGGAGATTACACTCAACATTTGGTTTAGAAGATTGTTGTTTTACAGATGTTTGCTTTAAAAATTGCTCATTGTTCAAGGAGCTCTTTCTGGGTGGTGTTGCTGACCTTTTCCAGCCTAGTAATCTTTTTTTTCCTACTGACTTGTATCAGTAAATTTATTCACAAAAGAAGAAACATTATCCATCCGTGATAAACATCCCTGAGAGTTTTACTAGAGCAGTGCACTTTTATGGAGATTATTCTATTTTCAGGGTTGCTGACCTTTTGCCTCCTTATTGGTTGCCATGGTGATGATCTGAGCTTTGCTTAAAAGAGCTTTACCAAAATGAAGGAATCAATCAGCTTTTTAACCGCAATGCTTATATGGATAGTTTCTAATAACATATATCAAAATAAAATGTTTAAATAGATGTTTATATGAATTGCAAGTGATTAAGTGTATCCTGTGGCTTTCTTACAATACCTTTGTGAGCCCATAAAAATATATATACACCTTGAAATGTAAAGTTAAAGAATCATTGTGAAACGGATTATAAAACTCTTTTCTAAGCAAACTCCAGAAGTTGCAAGTACCATGGTTAATGATTCAAAAGCCATGTCAAGTTAGAGAACTCTTTTACACCTTATTATAAGAACATTCAGGGCCAAGCTCTCCTCATACGCACCTGCTCGACTTCTAATGACTGCGAGGCATTCGATACACTCAGGAAAAGGCAAGTTGGTGATCTGCCAACATTCACTAGGCAAAGTAGACGAACATAGATTATGTTTATTTCCAAAGTTCACTTTAAATCTTTTACTCATTGGTTGTAGATAGTTGACTGTTTTTAGGGCTAGAGTGAAATTTCCATGAACACGATTTTGAGGAATTTGATTATTTTTTTTTAGAATGAAATAATATTTGTTTTTCAATTGTATTCGTATATTCTGGTTGAAACAGTAAGTAAAATGTAAGTACATTTAATGTAACTGCATGATTGTCAGTACAAAGAAGGAAGTCTGAGGAACAGCTTAACTCACAAGGTCCACTGGCAGTGTAATTTGTCTAGACTCTACAGTGCAGGTGTTAGGCTTTGCTAACTCTCTGCAGGGGGTGGGGTGGGTGGGGTGGGGGAGCGTATAGTTTGTTCAAGGCACGATAGCCACATATAACCTGCTTCTCTCTCTGCAGAGCCTGCATTTTTCTTCTTTTCCTTGATGTTTGAGAACCTAGGATTAGGTTAGAACCCCAGCATTCTGGGCCCATATTCTATCAAATACACCCCAAGGATTATTGACAACAGAAATCAGCAGGCCTGATGTTAGGACCTGGGGATAAAATTACATTGATGCCTAGGTGAGGCTGTCTGTAGTAAGTGAAAAAGGAACTATGTGCTTTTTTAAAGTGTCAAAATAACTTTTTTGAAAAACATAAGAAATATGTGACATCATAGATTTTTCATGTATTACTATTTTTTCTAAATTAAAAAGCTTTCTTTAATGGATGAACTTAAAAAATTTTGGTTGTATATGTTTTAAAATTAGAGTGACAAAGTTAATTATATCCTTATGTTATTTGGTTTCAATTATCATATATATTTTTCTAAAACTAAAAATCATATCCTTTACTTAAGAAGCACAAAACTAGTAAAACTTTAAATGACTCTGCTATTCAGGATCTCTGTATTGACCATCTACTGCTGTAAACATTGGGTATAGTTGGGAACAAAGCAGGCTAAGTTCTTCCCCTCACAAAGCATATGTTCTTTGGAGAAAATTGGATAATAGATAAATGACTATATAATGTGCCAGGTGGTGATAAGATCCAGGAATTAAAATAAAACAGGAAAAGGGTATAGAGAATGAATGAGGAATGAGAAGGAAGGACTATTTTAGGTGGGGTTGTCAGCCAAGACCATCATTTCCTGCCAGGATTATTTCATTAGGTTTCTAATTTGTCTCCTCTCTTTTACTCTTGTGCCCCTAGTGTCTTCATGCAGCAGCCACAGAAAATACGAGTTGGATCATATTTCATTTGCCTGCTCAAAATCCTGCAACAGCTTCCATTTAGAATAAAATTCACCATCCTTTCAGCCTGCAAGACCCCACATGATCTTTCTCTTTTACTTCCTGACCCCATTTCCTTCTCTCTTTCTCCTTGTTTACTGCACTCTAGGCCTCAGTTGTCCTGAACACAGCAGCAGGGCTCTTTCTCAGGGCACCTTACACTTGCTCTCCCTCTGCCTGCACGCGCTTCCCTGAGACACCCTCCACTGCTGCTCCCTCGTACCGCCCAGTATTTTTTGACCACACCATCTAAAGTAGCATCCCTCGCACTCTGTCTCTTTCTTCTGCTTCCTTTTTTCTCCATAGCACTTTTCTCCTCTTGCTGGGTGTATGAGAACATAAGTGTCGCATGAGCAAGGATTTGGTGTCCCTTACCACTGTATTTCCACATGTGGAATGGTGGCCACATATTGTAAGAACTCAGTAATTATTTGTGGTATGAATGAATAAATGTGCTCTAAGGATGGACTGCTGAAAATGGGGAGAAAACACTGGAAATATGTCAAATGCTTGGAGGTGTTAAAAGGGTCTTCTGTGTGAGAGCTTTCTGTGATCCTGCTCCTGTCTCTATTGGCACCTGGCAAACCCTTTCCTAACTGCGGCATAACCATTTCTAGCTGCGGCATAACCTTGGCTCCCTTTCTTCATCTTTGCTTATGACACAGAGAGTCCTTGCCAACTAACATAAGTGAACACTGTTTACCGCACATGGTAGGTGTGAAATTTTGGTGACTGCATCTCCAATATCTAAAATGTTTTTAATGCGTTGATTTATAGTCATGTTCTTTTTCTTTAAACTGCAGCATCACCAAATGCCCCAAAACTCGGACCCATGGAGCTGACCGTTGTCATTACTGTGCCAGTTTGCCTCCTGTCCGTAGCTGCAGTGCTGACCATTTGGGCATGCCAAGGCCGACAGTGCACACGCCGGAAGAAAAAGAGACAGAACGTGGAGGAGGCCCTTTCTGAATGCAATCTGGTAAATGCTGGGAAAACTCTGAAAGATCTGATTTATGACGTGACTGCCTCTGGATCCGGATCTGGTATGTGCCTGTGGTTCATTTTCCAGTAAGGAAGCAGCTCTTATTTCAAAGTAAATAAAATGATTTTTTTTAACAGAAAGAGCCCCAATGTTATGAGTTCCATCATTTAAAATGCTTGTGCTACAAGGTGAGTTCTGGCATAGAAGCTTGCTGTAGAATTTGTTGAAGAGAAAAAACCATCATGGCCTAAAGAATTAAGTTGTTTCTATTGGCTTTTGTGTCTTTAGGTACTCAGATTCTCATTCCGACACTCCTTCAGAATTTATTTCTAAAGCAAGAAAGAGTTTCTCTGCTCTCTCCTCTCCTCCATTATGATTAGCAATAATTATTGTTGCTCTTCTGATACTGTTTTATGGGCATGAAGGAGCACTGTATTTAAGAAGTTGAATTCTGGGGAAGAGAACTCAGTTATGCAAAGAGCACCTTTGCTTGTGGTTATAAAGGTCTTCAGAATCTGCAGGCACCCTTGGGATGTGTGGGCGGAGTTACCAAGGGGCTGGCCGGAAATCAGAGTCATGAATACATTCTTAAAGCATAGAAACAAAAGATGAAAGGGAACAGCCTGGCATTCCTGGGCTGGCTTTTGCTGCTAAGGTCGTGTGATAATTCTCTTCCTCTTTAATGGAGCTCCAGAACCCCTGGTAAGGCAAATCCAGAACCAGGCTGTGTTGTGGCCTAAATGAGCCTTTCTCATAGCACAAAGCATCTGAGGGCTTTTGGGGTTTCTGGTGATGGAGCAGAGTTTCCCTGTAATAACAAGCTTCCCCAAAATGGCAGCAGGTTCCTTGCTCTCAGGTATACTTCCAGAAATCCTGTCAGCATGTGGTGTTGCAGAAATGTGAATTAGGGTGAGCCTAGGTGAGCCACTTCAGACACCCTTGCATCTCCCCTTGCTTTGGAAGGATCACTAAGGATGATTATCCCGAACAGATTTTAGGGAGCTCCCCATGGTCTGTCTGTAGGAGCATCCAGGCAGGCGCAATTGACAGGGGCAGACAAGAGAGGGGCATTATTAGCATCTCTATGAGCATTCATATTTAACATGATGCAGCTGTGGACCTACCAAGGAAACCAGAAAAGAGAGGCCTAATCATGTCACCCAGAGAGTCCAGCTAGTTTGCTGCTTCTGGGCTCTCTCTAATCCAGATCTCACTGTTTATACCCTATTTGGTGGTGTGTCTTCAGCGAAGGAGTATTAGAAAAATGTCTCCAAATTGCAAAGTTTATAAAACTAATGTCAAAATTAAATCATTGAATAGAAAGATGGCATTTGTTCTTTAAAAGTCAAACTTGTTCAGATTCAGTACCCTTTCCTTCCTTGAGTATTACATTTTGAAGCCCACTGTGCCCTAATTTTTGGAGCACTGGCAACATTCCAGGCACAGAATATGTGTGCAGAGAGCTCTGATTTGTGCCAAGTTCCCTGAAACCTGAAATAATTTCTTTTTGAAGTTCAACTAATTAAGTAACCAGCTACTTAATTACCACCAAGGCATTTCAGTTCATCTGAAAGGTTAGGCTAAAATGTGTATTTTGGAGCAACTCTTTGAATGTGTTTAATATGATCAAGGATTTTCCTTTCAAGTACATGTAATAGAGATTTTATAACAGGAGACTGTATACTTAGTTTAAGAAAGTAATCATGAGCCAGGACATAAAATAAAAAATTAGCATTAACTTTTCCTGTTTTTGTGCATCTTTAAATCCAACTCTGGATTTACTGGCTGCTGGACTCTCTTCTTTCAATTATTCTAAGATCTCTCCTAAAAAGAAAGCTGTAAATGTACCCATGCATGCATGACTTTTTTAATGAGCAATCTGAAGGAGTTTTAGGCACTTTTTCCCTAAGTCAGCTGCATATGCTTGGCAGTGACCTTGTCTTAGACTCAGTGATGGCAGCACTGCCTCCGATAACCAGAGATGGCTCCATCTGCACTCAGGCTTCTGTCACAAATGCTCGCCCCTAGGGAGAGAATCGAGCAGTTCGGCTTCCCTCTGCTTCTCTTAATTGGCCAGTGACCTTAATCGAGAGGCAACTCTGTTGAATGTCGAGAAACAAAAATTGTGAAGCTTATCCTTGACCTGGTCAGGGACAAATTCAAAGACATATAATGCCTGCAAAAGAAGAAAATGGACTGGTGTTTTCCTGGGCTGTCTTTGAGAGTGGATTGTGTCTCAGGTGGCTGCTAAGAGACTGGATAGGTTGCTGCTTTTCTCTCATGGTATGAGACTTCTGATGGATGGTGCCATTGTGAAAGGTGCCTTTTCATCAGACAGGCATCGGCTCCTGCAGCCTCTATGAGAGTATAAAATGAACTTATGAGGAAAAGCAATGTTCATGAATCTTCAAATGAAATCTCTAAATGTGTAACATAAGAATTCGATTATTTTGAGTGGTTACTTTGAAAGATACTGAGACAACTTTCACTGAGTTTTACTGTCTCACCTTAACTGCTAGGCTGAGTACCTTAGGTAATGTCTTTCTTTGTCCCTGGTCCATGGCATTGATCATGTGCTTGATCAATTTGCAGTTTGCAAACATTGCCTTCTCTAGTTCTCCAGCCAAATATTGTTGCTTTGTGATTGGTAGTATTTGCTGTTGTTGATGTGTGTGTGTGTGTGTATGTGTGTGTGCGTGCGTGCGTGTGCACGCGCACGCAAGCTGGGGAAAGGAAGAGAGAGATTGGAGTTGTGATCTGGCCTAATAATTGTTAGCACAACTTTTATTGTATGCGGTCAAGTGGTAAAATTGACTGTAGCCTGCAAAAATAGTGCATATAGTTTGCTGCTAGAAATCTTCCCAACAGGGGAGCAATGCATCATATCCATTAAATGGTGAGGGAGCAAGGGTTTGGACTAAAATGACTGTTTTAGTTGTGAGTCTGCCTCCCACTAGCAGTTTATTCCTGGGCTAGTCCATGATGACTGCAAGCCCCCAATTTTCTCCTCCCTAAAATGATAAATTTGAACCAGATGCTCTCAGAAGAACTTTCTGGCAGTGGGGCTTTGTGACTAATTGTTGAGACTCATAATGGCAAACTTGTGGTCTGTGCTTCTTTAGTCATGGTGGGTGCTTCTCACGATGATGAGAATGTGTGAGTAAACCACGGCTCACATCAGGAGCAGGGGTGAGTCCCACAGGAGCTCACACTTGTTCTGAGGGTTTCCCAGCTATCCAGGGCAATGGCAACAACGAAACATGACTTTCCAGAATATATCATACTGGAACCTCTTTAACTATTTTCCTTTAATTATGAGTCATAAATACCCACTGTAGAAATTAAAAAATTAGAAAGAAGCTTATCACAATTTACCTCAATTCCACCATATAGAAATAGCATTCAGTGTATTTCCCTCTCAGTCTTTTTCTTGTGCATGTGTTTAATAGCTAGATACACTTTTTTAGGTGGATATAATTTATTGTGCTATTTTTATATAACACAGCAGAAGTATTTTCCCATATTATTAAGAAATGCCTCTTTATAAGAAGCATCATTATTATTGGCCTTAAATTTTTTGACCTACGATGTCACATTAAGGACTAATCATTACTGAGTATGTGATATGCTAGGTACTGTGCTATATACTTAACATGCTTGTTAATTCTCATAGTGTCCCTGTGAGATAGGTAATGTTATTATTTCCTGTTTTTCAGACAAGGAGGCTAAAGCTCAGAGAAGTTAAAAAACTTGCCTATGGTTAGTTACCAATGACAAGCTGAAATTTGAACCTGGGATCTTCTTATTTGTGCTCTTAATCTCTGCCCTATATTTAACAATTTTCTATTGTCAGACACTTTTCCTTATCTTTTCTATAAAAATAATATATCAAACATTTTGACATAATTTGGTTTGCATTTGTATCAAATCTTTAGGATAGAATTATAGAGGTAGAGTTATTGATTCAAAGAATCTAATGTTTTACATGCATTCTTTGAATTATTTTATTCCACAAAAAATATCCATTTGATATTTTCTATGATGGTACCTTGCTTTTAGTATAACATGGTTATCTCACTTGCTTCTTGAATTTGATTCTTCACTTTCCAATTTTAATTTGGTGTTTACAAAAAAACCTCAAAGAATTCATCTGAATTTCCAGTTGTACTAGGAACCATATATTTTATTTTAAAGGCTAACAGCATTTTTTAATACTTTTGTATACTTAGTCACCTGACTGGCTTTAGTGCACAAATCAGGGAGATCTGTGGCAATTTTTAAAATCCGATATCTGTAGCAGCTGGCTATGTTTGAGAAATTTTTATTTGTGATATGAGAAGAAAAGTGCATATTAAAAATTTGGAATATTTTTTCAGCATGCTTTGACATTTAAAGTTTGATATAAGGGTTCTTATTTCTTAAAAAGTAGTAAAATTAGTAAAATGTTTAAAATTTCGCTTTTTTATGTGAAAGGAATTGTCATCCTGACAGTTGTTTTCTGGCACTTCTGGTTTTTAATCATCAATTCCATCTTTTCTTTGGTTAGGTTTACCTCTGTTGGTTCAAAGAACAATCGCCAGGACAATTGTGCTTCAGGAAATAGTCGGAAAAGGTAGATTTGGTGAGGTCTGGCATGGAAGATGGTGTGGGGAAGATGTGGCTGTGAAAATATTCTCCTCCAGAGATGAAAGATCTTGGTTTCGCGAGGCAGAAATCTATCAGACAGTTATGCTGAGACATGAAAACATCCTCGGTTTCATTGCTGCTGACAACAAAGGTATTTTCAATCTCATTGGTTTCAACAAATAAAATGTTATGTCTGTTATCAGATGAGAATAAGTCATCTTTTTGTTTTGGTAATGTCTACATAAAACTGATTTCTTTCTTGAGGGAGGAAAACTCCTTTCCTCTTCTCGACAGATAAATGTGCATGACCATACAATAAAGCAGAGCAACCCTGTGATAGGAGATCGTGAGGACTCTGTAGCCAGGTTGCTATTTGACATATCTGATGGCTGGTGAACCACCCAGTCAGATCAGAAGCTTCAACTGAAACAGAGTCCTGGGAGAAATGTGCCATACTGGGCTTCATCCTTTTAGTTGATTGGTCATAAAAGAGATCTGAAGGCATCTTGGGGTGTGTGTGTATGTTGGGTCAGGGGGGTTGCTTTGGGTGTCCAGGTCAAAGGAATGACACTGGGAGCTCTCTCTCTCTTTTTTTTTTTCACATTATTTTTATCGTCGTTCAAGTACAGTTGTCTCCATGTTCCCCCACCATTCCTCCACCCCATCCATCCCCACTTCCTGCCCTTGATCCTACCCCACTTTGGTTTTGTCCATGTGTCCTTTTTTGCCAATGATACGTCAGAAAAGGGTTTGATCTCTAGAATATATAAAGAACTCACATGACTCTACTCCAGGAAGACAAACAACCCAATTAAAAAATGGGCAAAGGACCTGAACAGACACTTCTCCAAGGAGGACATACAGAGGACCCAGAGACACATGAAATGATGCTCACCATCACAACCCATCAGAGAGATGCAAATTAAAACCACAGTACAATACCACTTCACACTGGTCAGAATGGCCATCATAACCAAATCAACAAACAAGTACTGACAAGGTTGTGGAGAAAAGGGAACCCTGGTGCACTGTTAGTGGGAATGCAGACTGGTGCAGCCACTGTGGAAAACAGCATGGAATTTCCTCAAAAAACTAAAGATGAAACAAACTGCCCTTTGACCTGGCAATTCCACTGCTGGGATTATACCCTAAGAACCCTGAATCACTGCGAGTTTTCAGTAGCAGCTCATAACTAATCAAGATGGAAATATTTCAGTAGTTTGATAATTGATACAAATATATCAGTGAATGCTAGCTGAATATTCGCCTTTGCTAGGACTATACTTTTTCATATGTACAGCAGGCTTTAACTCCAGGTCTCAAGCATTCTGTGAACATTATGGGAATTGTGGCAAGCCAGACAATTTTAGTGGAGTTTTCTATTAACGTACTCTGAGTATGATTTATATCTTGAGATTTAATATTAACAGCTCCAAACAGTTTTACTTTTTGAGTTTTGTGGAACAAGACAGAGTGTCAACTTTCTGGTATTTAAATAATATTCATAAAATACTTGAATAATCAGGGACTGGATATAAACTTTGTGGATTACTCATGCTCTTGTTTCTCTTTTTGCATAGCTTTTACTCATTTAACTGTGAGATAGTGTCTTTACAGGGAAACAGGGAACAAAGGTGAGCAAATCTCCAGTCAATTTTTTTTTAGAATTTGAATCAGTAATGCATGAAGAATTTTGGGAGGTAGGACTTGTAACCTTTATCTGAAAAACAAACTATCTTTGGATATCCATTATTCACCAATACCTATGAAAATTAAAAATCTATGATTATTTTTATCTAACATAATCAGGATCATGAAACTATTCATTATTAATTAGACAGCAAAAGAGAAGTCTAGTTATTGTACATTTTGGCTGTGATTTCATTGGCTGATAATTTATCTTATCTGATTTGCTAGAGAGAAACTGAGTAAAGCCAAGATGAGCTTCAAAAGCAGATTCTTTTCAAATTCTTTCAAAATATATACAGCCTGTTGAAAATGAAACATTTCTTATTAAACTGTTAAGAATTTTTTTTCCTCCCTAATGTTTACTAACCTGCCTACTGGTTTCAGGGATGTCAAACTCATTTTCACCGGGGGCCACATCAGCCTCACGGTTGCCTTCAAAGGGCCAAAATAACTTTAGGACTGCATAGATGTAACTATTCCTTAACAGTTAAGGAGTTGAAATTACATTTGGCACTTTGAAGGCAACTGCGAGGCTGATGTGGCCCCTGGTGAAAATGAGTTTGACATCCTTGGGTTAGATGAATTAGCAATGTGGTAAAGGCAGTAATACCTGTAGTTATATGGATCATCTTGATGGAATAATTTAATCATAATGTTTATTGGATTATAAAATAATATGCACAGGAAAGATCATTCTTGAATTTCTCTTCTTCAGTTACTGGTCTGCTTCTGTCCATGGCTTACTTGTCAGTGGTGTTGTGCCTGATTCCAAATATCTCTATCACTTTCGTCATCACGCATTTTTGTGTCTTTTGTAACACTTACAGTTTCACTTTTTAGTCAACTGTCTGACAAAGACATTGATGTGCGAAGGCAAAGATAGCCACTGGTGTTAGGCTGGGGGAGAGGTGTGAGTAAGGGTTAGTTTTATATGAGGTCAGTTTATTAGTGAACTTTACCGTGCTGTGTTGATTTTTTCATTACTAGGAAATTTTATCACCACTGGAATTGGAAATTAAAGATTTGGATAATGAGGAGCTCTTGTATATAAAACACTGCGTAGAAAAATTCCTTAGCAAATATTCATTACAGTTTCACTTCTCTGAGCATCAGAACTGGTCAAGACTGCCCAGGTCTATTGCAGGCACTTTATCCTGAAAACTAAAGCTAACTGCAGGGTCTCTAAGAGCTAGAGAAGTTGTAGGCTCATTTCTCTTCTGCTAACAATCTTTTATAAGCTCAATTAGCTTTTGGTTAAATGGGGTGAATTATTTGAAAATGTCTAGTTATTGTGTTTGGCTCTTAACAGAAGCTTTTGGGGGAAATCATCAATTTCATATTGGAAAGGTAAATAACATGGACATTCTTAGAATGTTAGAGCTCCTAGAACAGTAAGAATACATTGTGTAAACTTGTTACATTACTGGTTTTTATTGGTACAATCTTTTTTAAAGTCTCAAGAGTAATCTATAACACAACACTAAGCTTTAATGCAGCTCTCTGTAGTTTCTCCTGTAATGTGGTTGCCATCACCAGCAAAGTGTTGATATAGAGGGAATGCGAAGGAGTTGCTCAGTTACAATCTCTGCCTAGCTGCTTCCTGTAGCTATGGTGGACACATATGGCTGGTTGTAATATATCAACATCTTCAGAAACTCGTTGAGAATTTTTACTTTACTGACTCGAAATGTAAGCATTTTCCATGAAGGAATTAACTTTGCTTTGTTAATGGTACAGATTTACTTTAAACACCGACATTTATTAAAAGCCTTTGGCTTCTTTCTCAACGTATATTTATAGCAACAAATTTCTTTTCCTGTTAGATAATGGAACTTGGACTCAACTTTGGCTGGTCTTGGAATATCATGAACAGGGCTCCTTGTATGATTATTTGAATAGGAACATAGTGACAGTGGCTGGGATGATCAAACTGGCTCTTTCAATAGCTAGTGGTCTGGCCCACCTTCACATGGAGATTGTTGGTACACAAGGTATGTGTTTTCTTTCTATTTTCTCCCCCTTCAATATAAAGATAGAAACACTAAGTTGTATTTTAGTGTTTAGTTGCATTTTACTTAATTACAATGACCAAATGTAAAGAAACACTGAAGGTACTTTATAAAGCTGAAGATTTTGTCATCATAGCACTGACTCTCATCTGCATCCATGTCATTTTGTGTATCATCCATAATAATATTTTTATTCCTGGTAACTCCATCTTTGCCATTTAGCAGGTATACCTGGGAGATCTTGCTTTGGTGGCAAGTGCTTTATATTCAGAAAATACAAATAGTTTAAATGCTTACCTTTGATAATTAAAATAATTGGAAAGGGTAATGTGATCTTGAAAAAAATATTTACATATTATGTACTTGAAGGCCATGTGATACTCATTGTCTTTTCTGTTTATTAAGTTAATAGGGAATTGGCTCTGGAAAGTCATTAGCCTAGTCAGGGTAGCGGTTCTCAAATTTGGATTCATGATCCTTTTAATCTCTTAAACATTATTGAAAACTCCCAAAGAGATTTTGTGTATGTGAATTATGTCTGTTAATATTTACTGTATTAGAACTAAAATCAAGAATTTAAAAAATACCAACTTACTTAAAGCAACAACAATTATTTAACCAATTAAATAGTAACATTAACAATTTTTAAAAATTTACATAATTTCTCTGTAATAAAAAAGCCAGTCTAGTAAAAATTATGGTTTTGTTTTGCATTTTTTGTGAATCTCTTTAATGTCTGGATTTTCATAGCTGTTCTTCATTCAGTCTGTTCTAAGATATTGTTTTGGTTGAAGTATGTGAAGAAAAGGTGACTTCACACAGATATGTAGTTGGAAAACAGTCTCAAGGACCCCTAGGGATTTTAGGGTCTCATCTGACAACAGCTGATCTTGGTAGTAGAAGTTTGAAACTTGTTCTATAAGAGAATATTTTCTGTTTTTTATGTGGACATAGTAATGATAATTCTTTCTCTATTCATTCAGCAAACATATATTAGTGGCTACTAAATGTTACCTAGTGATCTAGGCATTGGGGACATGGTGATGACTAAGATACAGTCTCTGCCCCTATGCAATTTATAGTCTAGCTGAGAGACACACATAATTGAATATGTATATAAAAAAACTAGATAATTTCAATAGTGATAAGAGCTATAAAGAAAGCAAAATAGGATACTCTGATGGAGAATGACTGGGATAACAAATGGGTGGTCAAAGAAGACCTCTTTAGGTAACATTTGAGCCAAGTCTTCAGAGTCCTTTTGGAGAGATTGCATCTTCAGTAATGAAGAAAGTGAATATGCTTTTCTTATGCTTCACAGGTAAACCTGCCATTGCTCATCGAGATATAAAGTCAAAGAATATCTTAGTGAAAAAATGTGAAACTTGTGCCATAGCAGACTTAGGATTGGCTGTGAAGCACGATTCAGTACTGAACACTATTGACATACCTCAGAATCCTAAAGTGGGAACCAAAAGGTGGGGTAACTCACTGTGGTAGCACAGTAAGACTTACGACTGCCCTGTGAACATGAGTGCCTGCGGTGTGTGTAGGGAGGCGGGCAGCAGGTTCAAATGGGAAATCATTAGGCCCACGAAGACAAAAAGTCTTCTCTGGGACACTGGAAAATTAGTGGCACAATGGTTACAGAGCAAGGAGTGCTGACACTTTGGTCATATAGAAAGTAGAATTTGGCCAATGGTGCGGATCGGTGAATAAGATGGTGGTGTGTTGTTTTGAGTGTGCCACATTCTGAGAATACATTTTCCTGCAGAGAGGAGGAAAGAAACGTCAGCAGTGTACATCCTCCACAGCCTTTATACCTAATAAATGACCTGAAACTCAGGGCTAGTGCTAGGTGCCCAGGCTCTAGACAACAGATACAGAACCAATATAGTGGACTAGAGAGGTGAGGGGCTATTAATAATATTTATTATTGTGTACATACCATATACATATGTGTATACATATACACATACTGTATATATGTATACACATATATACACATATATGTGCTCTGTTGTATTCCCTGAATATATATATATATACATATATGTGTATATACTTAATAGTCCCTCACCTCTCTAGTCCACTATATTGATATATATATTCTCTGTTGTGTTCTCTGAATATTTGAAAATACTATGTAACAACTTATGTATTTACCTATAGTTGTATTTACTCTTAAGTCTCCCAAATTGGTGTGTACTAAGATAAAAAAGAGTTTGGATGCAGTTCCCACTTTCCGGGAACCAACTCTCTGAAAGTTGGGAATAAACTGAGTATACCACACATGTCAGGACAGGCCCGTTCATAGTGGGATGTCTGGTGTTTTCTTGTCATGGCCACCCTGTGGCCATAGGGCCAGCATGCTTCCATTTCCTTTTATTTGTATTTCAGGCTCTGCGCCACTTTGGCGTAATTCCAGGTTTCTTGACCTTGAAATGAGAAACAACCAAAACATTTCCTGGAGTTGTTAAAGGCCCTTGAGGGTAGAGAATTTCTAAGCGGGCATAGTTGGCCTCCAAGCCATATTTAAGAATCCAGGCCAGTCCCTCTGAGTCCCTTCGCTTGCTTCCTTGGAGACTTTAATAACACTCCAGAAACACTTCAGGACAGTTCATTCAGACTGGGCAGCCTGAAGGGAACTGTTTTCTTTTCCTTATAAAAAGCAAGCTTTGACTCGCCTTATCTGACTGTCCCCACATTAGGGACCCTCAGGGAAGCCTTGGATGCTGGATTCCCTGAGGGGATCTAAGACTTGTGAAAACAGTTTGGGAGTGTGCTGCATCCTCACTGGAATATTCTGAACAATTCTCAAGACCTTCCTGGGACAGCTAGGCTCAGTCAGGTCCAATGAACTGTAGATTACTTTGATTTGGTCCTGGTAAAACAAAAGTGTGGTCTTGTGGGAGCCAATATATGACATGTATATATTGCTTGAAGCCAATATGTGACAAAATTGCTCCTTCAGAGCAGATATTTGTGGAATGCTGCTGAGCCCTGGCTTGGAGCTCTGGGCCCATGTGAATAAAACATACTCATTGCCCTCAAGGAGCTTTCCTTGGCAGCAAGCTATTGGTGGAAATTGAGTTTCATTTCTCCTGCTGAGTGTTCTGCTTACTGAATCCCCTCCAGCTTGTACTTTCCAAGTATTTGGCTCCTGGCACTCATGCTCTAATATGAGGGGATGACCTCTAGTTCTATTTAAAATATTTTTTAAATTGTGGTTGATTCAATAACTGTATTATTTATTTTTTATTCTATTATTGTAGTTTAGATCCCTGTGTGAAATTTAATGTAAGCTATCTCAACCTATATTTTATATCAAGATTTATTAAGATTGTGTTTTACTGGATTGCCATAAATTCATACACAGAATCTGAATAGTGCATGTCTTTGAAGGTATATGGCCCCTGAAATGCTTGATGATACAATGAATGTGAATATCTTTGAGTCCTTCAAACGAGCTGACATCTATTCTGTTGGTCTAGTTTACTGGGAAATAGCCCGAAGGTGTTCAGTTGGAGGTAAGAATTTGCACATATTCTTTGTGTCTGCCTTTCCTTGATATTCTGAATACAACATATGATGTGATCTTTTTTTTCCTAAGCACTATTTTGAATTGTATCTTAAATATTTAAGAGAATACCTTTTGGCATAACTTTTAAGTGGTAAAAATGGAGGGCCCTGTATATAATGGAGATTTTATATTATGATTATCGCTTAGGTGGGGGTTGACAGTTCTCCTGATATTCTGATTTTCATAATGACACTTAGTGAAGCACTTGAAACTTTTATTTGAGTTTGCATGCAGTTAGCTGTATTCCTATTTTATGCCAGAAATGAAATCCAAAGAGGTTCAATGGCTTGTCAAGGCCACAGGACTTGAACAGAAGTCTTCTGATGCTTAGGCTTTTATTTTCTGTCCTGTGATGAGTAATGTGTGGGGGATAAAGTGGAGGTTGGAGGTGAGCAAAGATGAAGTTCCTGACTATTGTTCCCAGCAGGTTAGAGATGAATAATGAGAGGAAGAATTTTAGAGAATGAAGCCCTACAAATGCAGTCTGATGGAACTGTTGCATCAGTGGAGAAAAGTAAATACTGGGATTAAATGTAGAGCAGGGGTGTCCAACCCCTGGCCTGTGAGCACATGTGGCCCAGGATGGCTGTGAATGTGGCCCAACACAAAATTGTAAATTTACTTAAAACTATTTTTTTGCTCTTCAGTTTTTGTCAGTATTTGTGTATTTAATGTGTGGCCCAAGACAACTCTTCTTCTAATGTGGTCCAGAGATGCCAAAAGGTTGGACACCCCTGGTAGAATTTTCTCTTTTGAGCGAGACAGGCTTAGGGCTTGAGACAGACATGGTTTAGCACCTTCCCAAACATCTGACTTCAGGCAAGTTACTCAGTCTCATTTTGCTCATTTGTAAAATGAAGAAATAATAAAACTGACTCCACTGACTTTGAGGATTTAATGGATTACTTCAATTAATTTATGCAAAGCTTTTAGGACAGAGCATGCTCCTAGTCAAACATTCAATGAAAGAACTGTTGTTATTAAAATATTGTCACTTTTTGCATTTTGTATTGATCTCATTTTGCCTTACATCGATCTCATTTTACAAAATTGGAAAACTTACGAGTTAAAATTGTATTTGAATGAGAAAACAAACTTTTCCCCATTGTTTATAGATGAGGTAATAAAACATTCTGGAAGATGAAACTATCTGTAGAAGCAACCTAAATACAGTGGTGTGGAACATGGACACTGGTATCCCTGAGCCTGGGATTCAGGTCCAGATCAGCCACTTACCAGCTGTGTGACCGTCAGCAAAATCATGCTTCCCTTTGTGCCTCAGTTTCCTTGCCCTGTAAAATGAAGATAATATGGTTCCTTCTTTAGTCAGTGGTTTTGGGGAATGATTAGTTAAAACATTTAAAGGGCTTAGGACATGCTTGGTAAACAGCAAGATTCAAACAGGTTCGTCATTATTTTTTAAAATTTTATTGATATTTGTCTCCATTTGCTTTTTTGTTTTTGTCCTTAGGTTTCCTTCAACTGTCAGAATAGTTATGTAATTAACATGATTTGAAGTTCATTTTCTAATCTTATGCTACATCTTTTAATTTTCAATTAAAAAGGCTGTAGTTAAACAAATGATTTTATAAGGAAATTGTCGAATTCAAGTACTATTCTGGTAACTGAGGTTTAGTCTTTGTCTTTGTATTTAAGACTCTTTAAATATTAACCTTCAGATGAACCGTCCATCTTCATATACTTCGGTTGCTTCTTGGAAACAGTCTCAGGTATAGAAGTTCTAAAATCCAAATGTAAGAAATTTAGTTTTTAAAAGATTGCCTAACAATTTTCAAAAAGAGAAAGCAATTTTATTTTGGAAAAGTTGTTTAATGGAGAAATATACTTTATTCATAAAGCAATGAGGCCATGCTATAAATTTTGCAATTAGGTGTTACATCTGAATTATATGATAGAATGTTATGTAAATAAAAATTTACATAATTTTCATAATGTAAACTATATTTTATATAATTGTTAAATTATATGTTTAATATATTAATATATAAATTGTATATGATATATAGCAGATAATTATATAAAAGTATTGTTGTATAAATAACTGCATATAATTTTTGTATAAATCATGTTTAAAATTACATAAATTTTTATAATATAAAATTTTATAAACTTACATGATAACTATTCAACTGAGTGCTTTAAACTTATATATTTAGTTTCATAGTGATAACATAATTTTAATAACCCTGACTTTCTGGTTTTCCGTGGTGACACTTGTGCCTACAAGACTTAATTGGTATTATTTTAAGACAAGCATTTTTTGTGTATTATTCACATTGGGAAATTTATTGTGCAAATTTCTTGCAGGAATTGTTGAGGAGTACCAGTTGCCTTATTACGACATGGTGCCTTCAGATCCCTCAATAGAGGAAATGAGGAAGGTTGTTTGTGACCAGAAGTTTCGACCAAGTATCCCAAACCAGTGGCAAAGCTGTGAAGTAAGGCTAAGTTCTTATGCATATTTTTTCTATTACAATTTTGAGGTAAGTATCAGGGAGGATTATTAGAGACCATATAGTTCTCCTTTAATCCAGGTATCCAGTTCATTTCATATATGTAGGTATATCTTTGATTTTTATATCCTTTAACCATATATATATGGTTAAAATATAAAATACAAAATATGGTTAAAGGGAATAATATATATATTCTATATATAAATATATATATATTTGCATTATATATATATGAAAGTTATGGGGCATTTACAAACCCGGACGTCCCAATGACTTTACACAACAAGACTTTATTTCTTGCTATTCAAAGTCCCCTATAGGTTAGGCAACTTTCAACAACATCTGTGCTCCCTGTGTGATTCAGTAATCCAGGTAACATTGGTTGTGGGTTGCTATTTCAGCACACAGTTTTTAGGTATTTAGGTCAAAAGAAGAGAGGAGTTGGAGGGTCCATCCATTCTGTTGCAAAGGGTAAAACTTTATTCTTTTTTATAGCTGAGTAGTATTCTATTGTGTAAATGTCCTAACCTCCTCGTATTGTTTTAAATTTACTATTTGTTCATCAGAGCTTAGCATCAGTTCCTGGGTGTGTGGTTTTGCTTCTCTCGTAGAGTGTTCTGTGTGACTAAAGTCTTTGGTGTTTTTCTCTCTTAAAGGCACTCCGAGTCATGGGGAGAATAATGCGTGAGTGCTGGTATGCCAATGCGGCAGCCCGCCTAACGGCCCTTCGTATAAAGAAGACTATTTCTCAACTTTGTGTCAAAGAAGACTGCAAAGCCTAATGATGATAACCATGTTAAAAGGAAATCTCTTACAGATTTCTTTCTCTTTTTCCCTCTTTATGTGAATGTTTTTGCCCCTCTTTTGTTGTTGTTGTCTACCTCAAAGATAATGCAGTTCAGTATTTAAGTGCTCAAAGGCAGCATGAAAAAATAATTCTAAGATCAAGCAGGAGTTGACTCTATCCAATCTTCATGTTGTCTTTAGTATATTTTTAAAAAGCAACACATCAACTCATCTATTTAATAAGAAAGCTATTGTAAAGTGTAAAATAAGCTATAAAAATAATAAATGTCATTTAGGCTTTATTTTACTTGAATCGAGAGCGTATGAATGAATAGAGAAATGTGTTGAGAAAAGTGAGATGAAAACATATTCACTAAAGATGTAAACTAGAGTATTTTATGTCTAACTAAAACTTTCCATCATACAATCTATGGTATCCTCTATTTTTTTTT
>PVKM010019815.1:17500-23899 GCA_004027735.1 Carollia perspicillata | reverse complement strand
CATCTTTGCTTAAAATGTGATCTAAAACCAGGGATGTTTCTTCCTTTTCTCCATCTAACTTAGAGTCTAAAAATTCTTTAGTTTATCCCTCCATCAATGTTCCCTGACCACATCACCTCATTCAGATCTTTCTCCAAACAGTTTTTATTAGTGTATCATTCACCTACTTTGGCATTTCAAATTTTCTCCTAAGTGTGTAACAGGTTTCCCAAGTGGACAGTAGTGCTGAGGTGAATGACCACAAGTTTTACTTGTTCTGAACCCTCTAAAATACTACTATCATTGTGCAGTCGCTGAGGTGGGTGGTCAATAAATATTGGTTAAGGTAGATTTATTTCAGGATCAAATAGCTTTGAAAACCAAAGATATTTCAGATGGGTTAAGTTAAATTTGTATTCCTTTTGCCTTTTAATCACTGACTTCCTATCTTTACAGTTTCATCTCTGACTCCTCACTCCTCCATATCATTTCCAAACTCATCTCTGGCTCCTCACTCCTCCATATCATTTCCAAACTCTCAGTCTAATCTCCGAGCACACCAAGCTACTTTTAATTTCCTAAACATATTAGATGCTCTCAAACCCCCCATGCCTTTCATGCTGTTCCATCTGTCTGGGAGTCCCTTTCCTCACTGCTTCTGATCCTCCTCTCCCAACACCCCAGCAGACACACTTCCTATATCCCAACTCGTCTTAGCGAGTTCCTGTATGAAACTCAGCACATCAGCAGGTGCCGTTTCCCTAAGACTTTCAGGATGAGCCTCTCTTCCCTTGGGATGGATCTCTTTAGCATCAGTTATACTCTCCCGTGAGTCTCTGATGCCCATCTCTCCCCCAACTCTGAATAAATTGAAGAGAAAAACTAGATTTTACTCCTCTCTGTTCCTACAGAGCCAAGCACAATGCTTTTATCCTTTAATGAAAGAAAATGAAATGTTTTCTTTCCTACATATTTGAGGCAATTTATCACAAACAAGTACATCTTTTCCTTTTCTTATAAAACCATCATTTAGTTTTATACAGTTTTCTAAGAGGGAGAGACTTATTCACCTTTAAGAAATTAACTATTACACAGAATTTTCCACTATTAAAGTAGAGCCAGGTTATTCTAGAAGACACCGAAGATAACCTTCAAAATAGAGAAATTTTTAGATTGGTAATTCAGGACTCAACATTTTTAGCCATACCCCTCTAAAAAGGGGGGAAGGGGTATATACAAGGGAAAAACAATCCTGAAAAGTTGTTATTGCTAACATTTTTAAATATTCAGAAATATTATGATATTAATAATATTTTGATTTAAAAGCTACAATGAGATGACTGCTAAATAACATTCAGAAGCAGGTATACTACCACAGTTTCAGATGTCAACAATGTTTGCTTAAGGGAAAGTGTCTATAAGTTGCCTATGTGCCTTGTATTTCACATCAAGTGCAAGGCTATGATGCTGATATGGCTACCGAGAGCACAGGCTTCTTTGGCATATGGCTTTATTGAAGAGGGTTTCCGAAGGCAATGTCAAAGTCAAAGCAGAATCTTCTATACTGAAACCCTTCTGTATTGAGAGAAACGAAATTCGTCCGCTGTGCTCGGCTGATGAAGATTAGTTGACTACCTGCATTGAAGAAGTTTGTCTTGTTGGGGCTGAAGTGACAAGACAATAACCAAGTGCTAATTGTGCATATCCAGAACTAAAGATATGCAGTCCCATTACGGCGTGTAATAAATGAAGCGAACATAGAAATATATTAGGTATTTTAATAACGATACTAGAATAGCATTTTGCAGCAACAGTAATGTGAACAGCTTTAGACTCCAAATTTAGGAGTGTTTGTTGTACTTGACTGAGTTCTACTGAGGAGACAGTCTTAATTGTGAGTGTAACGTGTTATTTCAATGGTGAAATAAAATAAAACATGATTTGTAAATAGCATGAACAACCTACAATTACTCTGCATCATAGTGGAAGTTAGCCCTGGTTTAGCACTTGAATAATGTTTTAATTTTCTGTGTATAACATGGATAAAACAGGTAAGCTTTGCCTAATGGAAAAAATGGGCAAAGGGTATAAAGTGGCAGTTAGTTCCCTAAATAAAGAAATAGCAAAGGGCCACTGGTAAGCCAATACATGCCGTCTGGACATTATAATGAGATACCCTCTTTCATCACTGAAGGTGACAAAGATCGCTTTCTAAATAATTCCCGACGTCGGAGAGCGTGTGAGGGAATGGCCGGTCTCTGCATTTCTGGTACGAGAGTAATTGTGGTAACTTTTCTAGAGAGCATTTTGCACTGTGTAACCATAGCCTTTAAACTTCTACTTAATTAATTTTAAATAAGCCTTTAAACACTTTTCCTAATTAATTTTTGTTCCTGTGAATTTATCCTGACACAGATTTTAGTATTTGTTTGTTTATAAAGTCCATATGATATTAATAATATTTGGAATATAAAACCTTGAAGAAATAACCTATACATCTGGTCATTTGTTATATGAAGTTCTATTCATAAACTGAACACAATAAAAGATTAAAATATCTTAAAAGAATTTTTAACTATAGGTAAAAAGGCACACTGTATTAAACAAAAAAAGCCAAAATTAAAGATTAGGATTCTCTCCTGTTACTTTCCTTTAATCTGCTCAAATGTGACTATAATATAAAGTATATGCTATGCATCAGTTGTCATGTATGTATGAAAAATTATACAGCTGGCTACACACCAAAATATTAAAATATTTTCTCTTACAATAGTAAGAAAATAGTGAAATATGAGGCAATGTTATTTTTATCTTTGTATTTTCTAAATTTTTACTATGAGTATGTAACCTTTTTTATAAGCAGAAAAGCAGTAAGTGTTACTGCATGAAGCTAACTATTGTTCATGGATGCTATTAGTGGATCAATGTGACAAGGAAACAGTATTTTCAATTTACTAGGTATACTTTTAAAGTGTATATGCACACATGTATACATGCATATACATGTGTCTGCATCGATGAGTGGATATTTGTGTTTGTTTATCCACATCTTTACAAACAACCAACAGCATGTGCATTTGCCACTTTATTTTTGGCTAAATGTCACCATAGACTGAATTAAACTATACTGACTGTAGGCATTTGTGGGGAAGACTTGATGTTGTGAGATGACTTCTTGAATTATTTCCTGGATAAATTATACATGACAAGGTATACTGAGTCACATTCCGAATATCTATTTAGTAGGAGACATTATTGAGATATATGTCTTGTATAAAAGCAAGCTCGTGAAATATTATTTGGTAAAAGTTATAAATATCAAGGAAAAAGAACTATTTCTGAGAACCTATTGTTCTGTTTTCTAATTTCTACTTCTATTAATAATTCTAGTTTCTAAGAACCTGTTCCTGATACTTACACACATCATTTGATTTTCAAAAGCGGTTAGACAGGCATTAGTGTCTTTATTTTAAGGGCATGAAAACTGAAGTCAGAGAGATTCAATAACATTCTCAGAGTCACAAGCTAATACACAGTGGGGCTGGAATCTGAATCCAGGTCTCACTGTAAAATAAACATCGTGCTCTTTCTACTGCCCTACAGGGCCTCATAAGATGCTACGTTGAACAGTAAAACAGGGGAAATTACAATAACTTAGAACTTGACACAGCTAATATTTTCTGATTATATACCATGTCCAGGTGTTTTCACACTCACACAGGATTCATTTTCATTAAAACCCACCAAGTGTACTAATTTTTGAAATGTATTTTTAATGATATGTACACTTCAATATTCTAATATACTCTGCATTTGTCACATAAAACAGGTACCAGTGGTATATAGTTCCCACTGGAAATAAAATTTACAACTTTCAATAAAGAAAAATGGGATGAAGTCATAAGACTTTAAGATGAAAGAATTCTCTGCAGTTGACTAATCCAGCTCCCTTATGTTGTTAATGAGAAAACTGAAGTCCAGAGAGCTAATATTGTTGGTTTATGGTCATATGTCTTGTTAGGGGCCAAGTCCAGACCAGAATTTAGGTCTTTCGATTTGCTGTGCAACGCTCTATTCTCCAGTGCTGCCTCTCCAATGCTGATAATTAGCAATTAATAATTGCTAGTAATCTCTGGCTTTGTTCACAAAGGGACTTGAAGCAACTTAAGGAGCACATATAAAAAACAAGGTTAAAATTCAACATAAGAAACCAATACAGGGCAACTAGAAATAAAAAATAGTACGATGAATACCCACTACCTGACACAAATTCCTGTGTATTTGCCACAGTACAAATGTGTTTGCTCACAGAAGTAGTTCAAAACAAAGTAAAGACATTTTAAACCTACTTTTTAAAAGAGAAAAACATTAAAGAAAAGAATGAATAAGAAGAAGATTTAAAGTTTATAGACGTGTTCTCATTTCCTTTCACATCCTGTTATATGATGAATTTCTTTTAGGTAGAAATAGAGTTTTAAGACTTTTTCCTCAGTGGCTCGTTTATGGCACTCAATGAATGTTTGCAGAAAATAAAAATGCTGAGATTAATTGTTTTAAGTAAAGTGTACTAATATATAATTCACACCTGTTAAACAGCCAGAAGAGAGAGTTTTACTGGTTTTTAGAAGACAAAACAAGATCTGAGTACCTCTGATTGCAGAGCTGGCACGCAAAGCAGTCCAGGTGGTACACGTTGTCCTTGGCGCGCATCACCATCTCGAAGGCAGGGATGAGCTTGCTACAGGCGGCGCAGTTCCCTGTTACGCCGAAGAGCCTGGAACAGTAAACAGTTTTTTCAGACTCTTACAGGGAAGTCAGAGATGGTGACTAGAGAAGACGCTACCACGCTTCGTAAAGCTCTCAGCGTGCCATGTTCTAGGATGTACTCAAGTGAGTTTTATCTAGGTATATACATAAATATTCTTTGGTGATACACACTCAGTTGACCTTTCTTGATGAAAATCCTATCGTGTTTGAGAAGAAAAGGAAAAGACAAATACATTGGGAAGCTTATGCAAACAGAAGTCAAGAGGGGTGAATTTTTAGTAAAAATGTACTTGTTAGAATATGGAGTAAATATAAAAGCAAAGTAACTTGGATTTTAATGCCACATATTAAACATTTTAGCTGGAAAAAAAACATTTGAATGACTCACTATTTTTGCCATCTAGTTACTAAATGGTTTGCCGTTATTATTAAAAGACCTCTTATAAACAAGTAATTTATACGGTCAAAAAACATTACAGGCGCCTGCACCTTACAGCCCTATACCATAGTTATAGCTATGATTATGTTATTCAGGTAGCACATTAAAGTTAAATGAGGCTGTAAACTATAGAGAGCTAGATCATAAGTAGAAACGTAATATACTGTAAGAACCACTGGAATTGTCTGGGAAAAAAGATATTTTTAAAAAATCCTATTTGCTATAGATTCCTATAAATAGTTATTGTAATGACCTAAAATATAGCACAACAGAACATGTCTCCATAGTTTCATAATGGGAGGAAATAAAATATTTTATTTATTTTCACTGGCAATATTTAAACTAAGTCTCTTTAACATTGTTAATGGTGGTGAAGAGTTATCACAAATGATATTCTGTGCATAGTAGTTAATGCACTTTTTCGCTAGGAAGCAAACTAGATGAAAAACACCACATCTGCCAGTTTCCTTTTCTCTCCAGCATCAGGCTGACAGGAGGAAAATATAATGGCTCTCATGGGAAAGACCAAATTAAAAGCAGTTCTAAACTAATGAATTCAAAGGTGCTGTGGAGAAAACTCATTTTAGTTATAAAAATGTACTTTAAAGAATCTTAGCCTTTCATTTTATTGAATTTAAGGATTACGCACAAATGTGCTGAAGTTTCTCTGATTACTTTCTATATACTCCAAAGATAGGTCTTTGCTTGAGGCACGCGTATTCATTTTCAGGTTCATAACTATTTCCTCTTCTTACCAGGCTAATGACGACTGGTGCAAAGAGTTGTGGGCATGGCTTCTAAGTGTCTGGCAAAACTTGTAATAAATGTGTAAGCTTATGTTTTTGTTAGATTGTCACTTGAAGAACTTAAGTGCCTCGAGGGTAGAAACTATAAATGCCTTCCGAATATTTTGCTAGCATAATCTGTACATTCGATAAAAAGTAAGGAGGCTTCATATTCAAGAAGACTAACTTAAAAATGATTACACATGTATTTTCCCTGAAAAAAAAATCATGGACGTGGATGACAGGGTGGCAATTGTGGGGGGAAGGGAGTATAAAGAGGATAAATGGTAATGGGAAAAATACAATGAAATAATTAAAAAAGAAAAAAGAAAACATTTTAATATGCTTATTCTAAAGACTATAACTCGAATAACCTTTGTGTTACAAAGGGATCATCTCAGTTTACAATCCCTATTTTAAGAAATATAT
>PVKM010019815.1:0-15000 GCA_004027735.1 Carollia perspicillata | reverse complement strand
AGTCACTAAATCAAATTCCCCCAAGCCAATGAAAAGCGTAGTAGTTGACTCAAATTCATTTATTATTTGGGGAAAAATGCATAAAGAAATATTACCGCAGTAAACTTTCAATCCAAACAAAGAACAAATATTCTTTTCTAGTATTTGGGCAATTCTTAGTGACTTGAAAACACATGGATTTCACAGTAACTTATTTTTTAAATATTGAGACTAAGATAGTTTAGTTATCATCTTATGTAAAAAACTCTTTGTGCAGAATAACTAGAGATGAACAGAGAAATGAAGGTTTAGTTTTCTAAGAAAACAAATTTATAATTCAATAGAAAAGAGCTTCAACTTTTGATTGCTGGATGATGAAGTTTTACTGAATATATTATGTGGGAAGGAATGGAACATTTTCAGATTGAGAAGGGCAATTGCTTTTTTGACTATTGCAAATATACTTCTCATCTCCTTTTCTATTTCACTTTTTAAACTAAGGAATGTAGTGATAGAAAATGAAAACACTTTAAACATTCAATTCTTCTGTTTTAAATGTAAAAAGCTCACCCGTTACGAGGCTGAAGAGAGATGAACTTATTGTTCTCTCTCTGTTACATCTTAGCCTGTGCTCCACTGTCACAGAGATGAGGATATTGTGGGAGTTAAAAGAAGAAAAGGAAACACTGGACATTTGAAAATGTACAAAAATATATAAAAATGTTTGATATTAGGTTGAACCATGCTTCTAATCATTACCCAGTTAGGCTTAGCACATATTTTTAGTATACACTTGGGCACGGCAATGACCACAAATTTTTCTAAAGTTAAGCTTAAACAAGATTTAAAAAGTTGACCCTGTTTTAAAGAAACAGCTACATCTGTTTAAAGAAACTGTAGAGACCATTTCTTTCATAATTAAGTTTTTATTCTGTGTGAAATTAACTCTAATTTAGCTTATTAGTTTCAGCCTTGGTATGTATATATATATATATATATATATATATATATATAATATATTTTTAAAGATTTTGTTTATTTATCTTTAGAGGGGAAGGGAAGGAGAGAGGGAGAGAAACATCAATGTATGGTTGCCTCTCGTGCATCCCCTGCTGGGAACTGGCCTGCAGCCCAGGCATGTGCCCTGACTGGGAATCGAACTGCACTTCTTTGGTTTGCAGGCCCGCACTCAATCCACTGAGCTACACCAGCCAGGTGCCTTGGTATATTTTATATCAACATATAAATCATACCAAACAGAAACATAAAAGCCATTTGCTAAAAGTAAAGTTTAATATATACCTGTATAATATAGATTTATATTCTCTCTCTGTACATGTGTATATAAACACACATATGTGCACTCTCTTTATCTCTCTATATAAGATTATGGATATAATATAATATATATATTAGAAGCCCAGTCAGCCTGGATGTGTGACTCTGGCCTGGGTGACTGAGGCTTCAAGTTTGGTGCAGTATTTTAAGAGTATCTGCAGAACATGTCCCTCTCCTCTGCTCAGGCAAAACTCCACTCTCCCTTGAATCAGACAGAATAGTCCAAATAGCATGAGGCTGGGTGTTCAGACCCCACCTAGGGGGCATCTGCTTGCCAGCCACCGGTGGGACTCAGCAGCTCTCGACCCAACACATTTAAACAACAACAACATGGTGGGGATAAGAAAATTACAGGCAAAAGATCAACCGTGAACAGGAAGGGAGATAACTTAATTTTTTGGTTTTTAGAATTCTTGAGATCTATGCTTAGTACTACATTGGAAACAATAGAAAAAGAAAAAGGAATGCTAAAAGTGAAGAAAGATTTTGGTGGAAAGCATTGTCATGTGTCTCTCTGGGTTTTGCATTTTAGGCAAAGAAACGACTAAGGAAACATTCTAAGACTTCATTCCCCACTAACACTTGACTTGACTGACAGGAACCTCTCATTCCAGAGAAACTAGGTCGAGTTCCGTGAATGCCTGGTTAGGAGTGCCTGCCCTAAACAATCACAGAGTCTACTCCAACATGGAGACTGTGATTCAAGATAGATAGGTTGTTTTGGACTTGAGAGAGTCCAGGATAACAAACCAGCAGCACCGTCCACACAGTAAGTACAGTCCTTTACATTTCCCCAGAGGGCTGGTCCCTTCTCTGCCTCCAGTCAGTGCACAAGCCAGGCTAACTGTGCTCTCACTCACTGTCTGTCACTGTGCCGACCGATGTGGTAGCTGCTCACCACATACGCCTACTGGTCACCTGACAGGTGGCTAGTACTTACCAACTTGTGTTCTCAGTGTGACATACACAGCAACTTTCAAGCACAGGAAAGTAAAGTATTTTATGAACAATGTAAAAACATTAATTACATATTTAAATTATGATCTTTTGAATCCATTTGGTCAAAGAAAGTATGTTTTCAAAATTAATTTCACCTTAAAAAAACTTTCCTCGTAATAGAGGGGCTGCTAGAAAAATAAAAATTAATATGTGAATCACTATATTTCTGTTGGACAGTGCTGGTCTGAAGCCTTAGGTTTCCTTATAGCCCTATATATACAAGGCCTATATACAGTTAAACAAATGAAGGCCTAGGATTTTCTAATTAAAAGGCATACTAAAATCTCTCTTCCAGTGTTCCATGCCTACAGGTAGGGGAAAAATGTAAAGGGTAGAGATATTTTATTCCAACTTAAAAGTATGTATGCTAATGATGTGAATCGCTACAGTGCATCCATAATCTGAAATAGATGACAATGTCCCACCTATTTTTCCAGTTTTAGGCGTACTCAGTGTTAACTCCTTTATAAACTTATCATTTTCTGCTCCATGAAGGCAGCCACAGGAAAATATTTGAAGAAAAATGAGCTGACATTTGGGCTGCCTAGCCCCCGTCCTGGTTCTTAGACGACTACTTAATACTGGAGTGCTTGCTTCGGCAGCACATACACTACAATGGGTACTGAATATTGGGGCGGGCACGAGAAGCCGATCCTCCCTATCCAGATCTGGTCCTTTCCTCACCAGTAAACTTCTCAGTGTACCCTGGAAAAGTGGGGCCAAAGGGGTTACACTGGACAAAAGTCCCTGGGTTAGCGACCTGGCAGAGGAAGATTTACTTAGAATCATCTCTCTTCCCACACCTGACTCAGTTAAAAGTTGCAACCGGTGATTAAATATTGTACTTTCACTTTCAACAAATAACTATCCATTTCTCCTCACCCATTTTTCAAAGCCTCACGAGCGGGTGTTACTGCTCTTGATGATCAGCACTACAACCTAGTGGGAGAAGCAATTTGGGAAAAAGTAAAGTTGAATGTTTTTCCTTCAACATATGATGAGGATAATACTTCTGAACAAATATGGCAATTGTACCAACATTTCACAGACTCGTAAGATCTTGGTACTGAAAAGAATCTTTCGTAGTTCGAATAAAAGAAATGTGTCAAGCCAGCTATTTGTTGTGACATTTGAAAAATCAGAGCCTTCAAATTTTTAGATATGGTTATGGAAAAGCCTAAAGTAATAAGAGGTAGAAAAAAGAAACAGTAAAACAAAGGATAACATATATGAACTAAAACTAGAAATGGATTTTTAGAAAATAATAAAAGTAGATATTTCACCTCATCACTATAGCATCCCTGCTCTAATATTAAGATTGTAATGAAGGGGAGGACACATCAGTCACATTTATGTGAGCATAAAAATCTATTTTTACAGATACTGGGGCAATTTAGTTACTATATATCTCTCCCTTGATATAATTAGGGAAGTTGTTGGTAGATCAAAATAAATTAGGCACTGGTTTTAGCTGTAGTACGATAAAGGCTAATTGGAATATGCTACATATAATTTTATAATAAAAGCTTCTATTTTTTTAAATGTATGAATCTGTTGTATCACGAGTTTCAAAAAGCTAAAGCTTTTATTTTTACTTACTTAAAATTGTATAGGTCTTTCAAGGTGGAAACTTTTAAAGTATGTAATATTTTTTTAAAAATTACATTGAAGTCTTTTGATATCTTTACAGATTCTTAGAGACCCGTAATTACCTTCTCTTTTATCTTTCTTTTTTACACATTTCTTCTTATACACTAGATATAAAAGTGAATGAGAAAGTAAGTGGAGATGTATGTATCTTATTTGAAAATATTATTTTTACCCATCTGACAACTCATGAACTTGAAGTATTGAGATGTTTCCACAGAAAAGAAAAATGAAGAGAAGGGAAAAAAACCATTTATAAGAAGGTATAAAGGTCATTTTGTAAACAGTTATTTATGAATTAATCATGGGAGAGAAGGCTTCTTTGAACTTTTTCAATTAAGCCACTTAATGTTTTCACATGTCAGTTGCAACATATTTCCAAGTGCCACTCACTCATGTATCAGGCCCTGACCAAGACTCACTACGGCCGCTCCACTGGTGAACACGGCCCCGCGATGCCAGTGTGATTGGAACTGCAATGCAAAACATTACTTCCGATGTGAACTCTATCTTTCCTATTCAGAAATTATGAGTAGGTGACAGTAATTGCTCAATTATTTATACAAAGTAAACAACTCATTTACCTAGAATAGGCAAGGCATCCACTTGTCTTTGAAACTACCTGGTAAAATTTCAGACAAACATTTCTTCTGTGATTAATTAGTATGGCTTACTTCAAAGCAAAAGCACTTCTGTAGAATAGTGAGAAAGTAGATAGGGACCTATTATCTACAATTTAGTTTCAAATTTTATTTAAATCTTTTACCTTTCTTCTCTGAAGAAACAAACCTAATTGCAATGTTATTTTTAGGTAAATAGCAGAATTAGGGGTATGGTATAATTTTTGATAAGTTTGATTTATCAAAGGAAAAAAAAAAGGTGAATAAATTGTTGTCACAGATTTCATCCTTGTTTTTAACCAAGGATATTTTGCTATGGAGGCATCCAAGTGCTCCCTAGTTCCAAATTACATTAATATAATCACCTAAGATTCCTGGAATGTACCTTATTTGTTCTCTTCCTAAGAAGTATTTTCTGCAAAGCAAATTCAACATCTGATGTCTCTTACTTCTTTAGGATTTTAGTGGGCAGTTGTTATTAAATTCTTATAAGAAAGAATTCTCAAAACTACCCTTTTAAAAAGTCACATATGCGTTAACTATCTGTAATAGGGGTACTCATATGTCGGTTTGCCCAGGACAAGCTTGTACATATTCCTGTAGCCCGGTCTCATTACTAGCAGTGCCTTCTTTGTCAAGTGTCCTGGGTTGCATAGAAAATTATATGGCAGCTCTAGTAATAGCTAAAGATCCACTAGAATTCAAAGGTTTCAAACTTTCTGTTCTCTGATTTTTTTTTCACCCAAATAGGTAGACTGAACCAAATATCCTTTAAGGGCTTTTGTGTAATTTTACAATTCTGTGATTCTTCAGCTGAAGTGTAACTAGATAATTCAAGTAAAAGCTAATATGGGTAGTTTGAGTTTTAGTAGTCAGACTGAATTTGTAACATTCTCTTAAAACTCAGTCGAAAGGGAAGCTATACCCCTTTTATTCAACATGGGTTAGTATTTATATATATGTATATATATTCACATTGAATTTTTAATTTGAAAATCCTTTAAAGGATTTTTGAATTGCTTTAAAGTAGGATTTAAAAGAATTACCAAAATTAAGCCAGGAAAACAATTATTTGCAGGATTAGATGAGTTCCTTTTTGGAATAAGAAACAACAGAAGACTCAAAACAGTACTGTGGAAGGAAGAGCTATAATTCTGTGGTATTAATTTGTCCAAGCCTGATGTTTTCCATAATGAATTAGTGTAACACTCAACATAGTATTATGAAGGAGAAACATTATAGTCTAATTTTTGTGTAGTAAAAATATACAAAAAGAATGACAATGAAAACTATCATTTATATTTTTGTATATACAAATACAATACCGTCTATAAACACACACGATGAAACAGTGTTTAAAGCACTTTCTTTTGTAAAATGTTATTTCCATGGCTCTGAGTTTAAGTAAAGATTGCATTTCTGGAATGTGTATGGATGTTTTTAAATAAAAAGAGAGAGCTACTGAGAGGTATTTCCTTTGTTGTGCCACCTTTAGGACTTATTTGAAGTACTTCTTAGAAATTGCTATGCCATAGTGTCCAGAATTTTAACTACTCTTTAACCCTTCTGAAACTGTATGTCAAACCCTTAAAACCAGAGAATGTATTGGGGAGTAAAACATCAACGTACAGCCAGCTTCTGGTTTATAAAACACACGGATTTCAGTTATCTCTGGAGCCAGGCATCTGTTATTAACCATGTAAAGCTGTGCTCAGTGTCAATAAAACAAATATTTTTTTAAAGAAATCTAGGCAAACAATTTTAGGAAAATCTACAGAACATATGTTAAAATAATTTGCTCTAAAAATATTACATTGAGGCAGAATCTGCTAAAATAGTTGATACAAATTTATCTAATTTTCTAACAGTGAGATCATACCAAGTGGATATGAAAATAAGTTATCAAAACAGGAAATTTCAAATATGAACTTATAACTATTGAAGGTAGAGATATTTCTAAATAATTAGTATACTTTTCAAAATACTTTACTTTGTCCTTATATTCCTATCCAGATACATTTGATGAAAAAATTATGCTTAAGTCCCTTGACATTTTAATTTCTTTATTAACATTGGGAATAAATCATTTAGTCAAAGCATAGGAAAAAACTCATATTAATTAAATATATTTCAATTTCTGTTCATAAATGCCCGTCATATAAACCTTATATTAACATATATTATTTATGTAAATATCATTAGGGTTTAGATGGAAAACAATGAATAAAACACAATTTATGATTAGTGAACAAAGTATGACATAGTAGAAATAAAGATTTGGAACTCAGGTATTTCAAATATAGAAAAATGAGGTACTGGAATCATTTAATGGCTGATATTTCCTGGTAACCAGAGCCCCTGAAAAGACAACTTAAAAGATATTTGAACGTAAGTGTGTGTGTCTCTCTATGCGCTTGTATGTCCACATGTATAAATCAAGTACTAACCTACTAGTTATCTCTTTTTACTCTCAGCATGTCAAAAAAAAAAAAAAACTGTCAGCTGCAAAGGCGATAAGGGGGGCAGTTTAAAGAAGATACTGGAGCCTTAAGCTTCTTAATGTGCCGAGAATCAATCCCATGAAAGCAAACAACTTGAAAAGGGGTTATATGTATTTAGGAAAGCTCTCAGGCTCCTTCCCTCTCTGCTCCAGCCAAGCTAGCGTTCAAGTTTTCTCACCCTAATGACCCCTGAAGCAGCCCTGAGGGATTGCAAAACAAGGCTGTTACACAAGGCAGCTTGCTAATTGAGAAGTTGATCGGGGGTAGAGAAATCCTGCTTTACCACGTTAAGTGTCGAAATCAAGCATGACTAGATTGACGTCGCCAAATCACCGTCTGGAGGCCACTCCACGCCAGGAGCAGCAGGGCTTTTCACACCTGATAGGCCCTCACTCTATCTACATCAAGTCACATTAAGAAAGGAATGTATTACGAACTGGAGCCCTTGCCCCTGAGAAGCATTACTCCACTGCCTAATTGCTACTTCTCGGCTTCCCCAGTAACAAACGTGTCCACGTGGTGGACCTGCAGCCTACCTGTTCCCTTTGGGAAACCAGCCTACCCCCTCGCACTCCGCAGGTTTTCGCTATTAGGAACCCAGAATGAGTTAGAGGAAGTCAGTAGGGTTAGACACTTTGTATTACCTATCTCAATGACGCTGATTTAAATTACAGAACCCTTGGGGCAGTTTGCAAACGGTGGCTCTTTAAAGCATTTTTTCCTTGCTTTTTCTTTCTTTCTTTCTTTTTTTAATGACAATGCAAATTCACATGTATGATCAATGAAAATGCCAGAAAACAGATAGTGATTTAGACACACTGTGGTGTGTGGAAGACAGGAGAGACCTGCTTTTGAACTTTGAGTCCCCAGTCACGGATTTGCAGCTCTCCAACCTAAAATCTCCTATGACAGATGGCATAACAGATATTTCCAACAGCCCAGACTGGTATTACTTGGTGTTTTTTCCCCTACATTCTATTTCTGACAGGTTCAAAGCACTTCAACTACAGGGTTTTGAGGGGAGGGGTGTGCCGGGAATTAGGAAGTTCCCCTCTCATTCCTACCACTTTTTATTTATATATCTTAGTGTTCTTATTGAGACTATGGAATTGATTCCTATCTGTCCTCTGTTAACTACAGGGCACACAGGGAAGTAAATACTAGCTTGTTTCCAACTGCAAAGATTTATTTACATATTTACTGGCCATTATAGAAATTGGTAATGGAAAAATTAACTTTACCATACTTGTTAGGAGGCAGACATTATATAGGTGGGGACACTGAGGCACAGAGGTAGCAGTAACTCACCTCAGATCTTATAGTCAGTTAATAGCAGTGATTGAAACCTGTCAGTCTCTGTTTTCCAATATCAGATTGGTGTTTACTTTGTATTGGACTTCCTTGCTTGCTCCCAATCCACGTATGATAGATAAGACGGTATGATAAATGGGTAACAAAGAGAAACAAAAATCAAACAAAAAAATACCCCTCCCATTTTGTGGAATTTTCTCATCTAACAAAAGATGACAGGGCATTCCATAGTACTCAAACCCAACACTCACTTCCAGGTTATAATCTGTATTATATTAATATAGATTATATTATATTAACATTATAATGTCTGCCACATTTTCATAAAAAAGCTCAGCATTCCTTTTTGGGGCTTCATATTGAGAAACAAACTCATGAAAATAAAACTCCACTAAAATTGAGGCTTTACTTATTTTAGGGAACATAAGTGTATGATCAATTTCCACAAACCCGAAGGTGATATTGTCTACAAAGCATTTTTAATGGGAAAAAGCAATTAAAAGTCTAAGTCCTCTCTGATAATTATACCTCAGCAAGTTAGAGAGATCAGTTAAAGGATTTTCCTGTGCTTACATTTTAAAGAAACATCTCAAATCAATATCCATATGAAATCTGGTCAATTACAGAAGGACTTAGGGTATGAGGGCTAATGTATATTTAGCCCTGTCTCTGGACCTGACGGTGTTAAGCATTTTTCACGTTATCCCATTAATCCTCACAACACGCAAATGAGGCAGGTGGCAGGTTGTGCTCCCCCTTCCCATTTTGTGGATGAGGAAAATGAGGCATTCAGAAGGATGTAACATGCCCAGATAGTTAATAAGAGAGCCGTCCTCCACGGATTCCCCTTTCACCTCAGTAGGACAGAGGCAATTCATTACTCCCCCGTCTTAAAGATCTCTCTTCACTTACTGACCTCTAGGAAGGGTTTATGATTAAGGCTAAAACCTGTCTCCCTGGAACTTCCACTCACCTAGCCCTTATGGGGCAAGTCTAGTTCTTCTTACACATAACATCATTCTCTTGTGCAGACCACAGAGCCCGTGCTAGTCCCTCGTATTTAGTGTCAAAATGGATGTCTCAGCAATCTCCAGGTCCCTCAAACCAGAGGTCTCAAAATTATCTGTGACTATTTCTCTTCTCCTGAGACCCCCAAAGCCCTCTCTGCTCATTCTCTCTCAAATGCCATATATTTTTTCTTCCTCATCATTTCTTCTCTGGACTCAGGCTGTGACTTCCTAGCTGTATGTCTTTCCTACCAGCCTGCCCTTCTCTTTACCCTTCATTTTGCAGCCAGTTACCTTTGTATAACACAGATCAAATCTGTTGTTTCTGCCTATAACCTTCTATAGCTCCCTACTGCATGCAAGAATACTGCATGCAAGTATCAAAGGGCCAACCTGCCTGGCCCCAGTCTTACTGTTTGTCTTCTCTTTCACAACTGAATCCCACCCCCACCAGGTTTTCTCCGCCCTGAACTCACCGTGTACTTCCATAATCTATTGCCTATCATTCCTAGTAAAGTTCTTCTTCCTGGCCAACTGCTATTCCTTTTCTACATCCAGCTCAATGTCACTGGTTCTATGAAGTCCTTCTGATCTCCCTGTGGCAAAATGAATAACACCCTCCTTTGGCTATTTATGAAGTTGTTTTCATATACTATAAGACCCTTACAGAATCTGTACCAGCTCACGTCCCTCTGTTGGTCTCTTTCTTGCTCCATAGTAGATTCCCTGATAGCACGTCGTCTCCTGCACTCTGGGCCTACCTAACCCATGTAATATTCATACGCTTTGAAATTACTGAATTACAGAGCAGGATCATTCCTGGAAGTTCATACTTTTGTCTTGTCAACTAATTAGATTTTATATAGGAATTTTACTTATTCCTACTAGATTTGTATCAACTGTTTTTAAAATCCCATTTTTAAATCAGTGCATAATGGGTACAACACCTTTGAGTGAAAGTCAAAACCAGAGATGATTAAAACACCCTCTCTGTGTCCTTTCCTGACCTATATCTTATAGAAATAACCTAATAAGGACAGGGCTACACTGAGTAAAGCTACACCAGGACCATGCTAGGTAGCATCAGCAACTACTTGCTGAAACTCAGGACAAATTAGATCTTCCTTAGATCACATTCCAGATGGTTTCAGGTGGCAACACATCAGAACTGTAACCAGCAGCTGCAGAAAACTTGCTAATTGATATATTCTCTACCCATCATATCTGGCAATATTTCTTTACCATTAGTATTCCATTACTCTTAAGAGTCATAAGCACAGGTCAAAATACTGTATTGCTAACTTAGGCAGGCAGCTCTGAAAGTACTCCAATGTTCAGGCTGAATCTTTTGATGAAGCACAAGTCCTTATTTTCAAGATCCATCTTCTAAATCTTCTCTCCATCTTCTTGAACCACCTCCTACTGCAATTCTTCCATGAAGCTCAGTTATTAAAAATCGCATTTTCCTTACCATCTGACAGTTACTCTTTGTTATGCTTATTATATAAGTTGTCACTTTATTACCATAATTTCAGCATTGAGAAATATTTCATGCTACCCTACTCCCTCCTCCTGCCCTCTATCAGTATTTATTGAGCTCCTACTACCTGTCAGATTTTCTGCTAGATGCTGGATACAATAAAACAAATGAATTTTCCCTACCCTCAAAAGGTTTACAGTCTTCTAATGGCATAGAGGTAGATAAGTAGGCATAACAACAAAAGCACATTCTCTCCTCCTCACAAACCAGTCTGCACACATCTGGAAGAGGACTTTTCCTTAAAGCTCTAATTCCCTCATTTCATTAATTTGTCCAAATGACTCACCATGGCTCCGTCTTACCCACATAATACCCATTCTGCCCAGGATGGCTCTCTGGACCAATTCTACAGGACCGTAGTTCTCTCTTCCAATTAGAGTTACCAGATTTAGGATTCCCAAATACTTATACTTAAAACAATTACCTATTACTTATCTGAAATTTAAATTAAACTGGGGATCCTGCATTTTATCTGGCTACTCTATGCTTAAATTGACTAACCTATTTGCCTCATAGTTAACATTCAAATGGACACGGAGAGCTAGCTTGGCAGCTGTTTCCAGTGAACCGTGTGACCTCCCACCTTCCACACCAGGGCCATCCTTCCCCAGAAGTCCTCCCAGGCAGCAGAGACTGTGCTGTCCCTTACACGCTTACAGTTCAATTAAACTTAGAAAATATTAAGCAATAACCTAAAGTAACAGTACTGTAATTTTCTCAAATTGAATTAAATATTTGGGGGATTCCCAGATAATTTTTTCCTCTAAAGGACATATAAACTACTTAAGTTTGAGAAATACTATTTTTATTTAGTTCACTTAAACAGTATACATTCAAAATAACCTCCCACCTCTTCAATGGTAAGTGGGTGGGGACGGGGAGAGGAGTCGGACGGAAAGGGAGTGGAGGGTGGGAAGGAAGCTGTGTTCTCGTCGATGAAGCCCCATCTTAGGCTGCCTGACTCGGAATTCCAAAGCACTCTAATAGCCCAATTAATTCACCAAAAGAATATATTCAAGAAGAAATCATCCAGAGCTCTATACTTAATAAAGTCTCATTTGAAATAAAAAGCAAAAAAGAAGTCCTTTATCCCAACAAACTATATTGCATTGTTAAGATCTGGTATATTACATTTATACACACTCTTGACAGAGTGTATCACTGCAAATAGGTGACCTTTTCCAACCCAAACACTCTCTAGAGCCTAGTTTTTAAAAAAGGCATTGATTACAAAGGTCATAAACTTCCATAGGGATTTTTTTTAAGAACAAAATGCCCTACATATATATGTGTGTGTGTCTGTGTATATATACATATATATATCCTTACATGCACATTATTAATGTATTTAGAGGAGGCATTTCGAAATGTTTTGGCTGTTTTCCAATAGGGTTAAGAAACACCAAAGGACAAAGAACTGTTTAAATTTCTCCCTTCATTAAAAAATATCACCAGAAAAATCATGGGTGTGCTTCACAGAAGAGAATTAAAATCTAGTGTCTCATGCCAGTGATGAGAAAGGAGTTTCCTGGTAGGCACTTCATACCCTCCCAGGCATGCGTTTAATTGACTGACATTTCAGCAATGGTATACCAGTAGTTTAGAAAGGTAATCCAGATGCATAAGTGAAGAGTTCTCTGGCTTCTTCTTGGCAGCATTATGGCACACCGTGACTATGGTTACAATAGACAAAAGCACAGGCCATGAGAATGGGTTTGGGAGGCACACTCTGTGCATTTGAATTCTTCCACAACCACTCGCAGCTTGGGAACTTTGGCTAAACATCTTAATGATCGTATGCCTCAGTGTATTTGTCTCTAAAATGGGTATAATGAAAGTTCCCAAAGGGTAAATTAGTTTACATCTGTAAAGTCACTTGGCACAGTTCCAAGCTCATAGAAAATACTTTAAGAATAGTACTAAAATATAAGCTACACAAAGACAAAGGCTTTTCGATAAAAGCCTTTTGAAATACTGAAAAGGATTTTTCACTGTCATAGTCCCAATCACTGGGACAGTATCTGGAATATAGCAGCTTCTCCAAAAGCATTTGCCATCATTTTAGTGACTTTATTTCGCAGAGTAAAAACCATCCCTGCTAATTATAACAGCTCTGTTCTTAGTCCAGTTAACATCATTCCATATTTATCCAGTGTATGCAAACAAAAAATAGAGGAAAATCTGCTTTGCGGTTTTCCTTTAAAAAGATTTGGTCAAAGGAATACTGGACCCTAATGCTCCTATCTTTAAAAGTTTTATTACTACTCTTCATGAATTTCTTTTCTTCTCCATTTCTACTAAGTCATTTTTTTGGCATAGAGTAAAATTACCATTCTATTTACCTTGTCTTTTATCTAGCTAGTCTGGCAAATTTAATATTAATCCTTGAGTTTGCCCAATTATCTGCAAAGAAAATAATTTTCTTTTGAATATTTACATTGATTACTTTATTTTTATATCCTGTTACATTAGCTAAAAGAGCCTTTAAAGCAACATTGAATAAAAGTGATAATAGTGAATATCCTTGGCTTTTTCCTGCTCTAAATGGAAATGACTCTACAATATTTAACTTTTATATATTTGCTGTTAACTTTCAATAAACTTCTTAATCATATTTAACTGGCTTCCTCTTATTTTCCTTTATTTGCAAGTTTTGCAATGGCTGCTGAATATTGATAATTGCTTTTTTTTGCACATATTGCTTATAGTCATGGTGTTTCTTCCTTTAGTCTGACGATGCAATGAACTGGGTGGAAACATATCCTGGTGTTCATTCCTTGCAGTCCAGAAATAATCTTAACCGTCCCTAGGGTATCATCCATTGTATACATTTTAAAAGGTTGCTAAAACCTTTGAAGTTTTTATACCTGTATTCATAAATAAAACTAGTTTCTATATATTTTATATTATCCTTCTCTGGTTAAAGTACTACATTAGAGTTATGTTAATTTTATAGAAGTTGAGTTATAGCCATTTGGGGCTTTAGCTTCCTGTGTACCATTCGATCACAGATGCCGTGGAAGTTGTCAGATACACCTGGCTTACTCTTGGAGGAGAGTGAAGCACAGCAGGGAGAGACTGAGAAGCCATCACACCATGAGCAGCAATTAAAACCATGAAGACGGATAATATCTCCTAGTATACCTCTACAAGATCAGTGTTCCTTGGGTACTATCCTTCACTCTTTTAAGTGTTATGGGGATGAGACACTCAGAAAACAATCTAAACTGTATAGTATAGTCATACCATCCAAGATATAAGGAGCTTTGAGAAAAGAGTAATCAACACTTAAAAGAGAAAAGAAACTCCATGATCTCTGAGAAAATGCCCATTGGTTTTAGCCATTAAATATTAGGGAGAGAAATTTCAGTACAACAGTTAGAGATAGAAGCCAGATCACAAGTGGATGAGAAGTAACTGAGGTTGAGGAAGTGTAGATGTGGGTATGAGGATAAAGTATTCTTTAAAACATTTGAGCAACAAAGGAGGTGGATAATACCAACTTACATATGAGGGATAAAGATTTTTTTAAAGGATGGGAAAGTCTTGCATATATTCATTCATGTATTGAGGGTAAAGAGCTTACAGAAAAGGAGATATTAAAATACCAATAAAATGAAAGAAAATAGAATACCAAACATAAAGGAGATACCTAAAAAAAGAAGACTGACAGGACATTGAAGTAATGGAGCTAAGGACACAGAACTAGCCTTAAAAGGAACAAAGAAAGAAAGAAGATGAAAAGAAGTTAGAGTTAAATGGAAAAGTAGATGCAATGTAAATAGTGTAAAAAGGTTGATTTAATCAAACCTGATGGCTTTGATTTTGGGGGCAGCAGCAAGGGCATCTGCTGAGAAGGGAAGACAGAACAACCATCCAAAGAAAGGGCCTCAAAGGGAACTACGGATGTTCAGTAGAGCTGTTGAAGGTCATGGGCAAGGATGGTAGCCAAGTACAAATAACGGGCTCAGCCCTGGAGGCCGAGTGAGGAGAAACCAATTTCTTGTGGGAGCATCAATCTATATTTTATTTGCCTGTTTCCAACAATACTCAACCAC
>PVKM010019814.1:0-23896 GCA_004027735.1 Carollia perspicillata | reverse complement strand
CTGCTATGTCTCCCAGATTTGGCTGAGTGGCCTAATGTAGCAGGTGTCCTATAGAGTCAAGTGGCACAGCCTTCCCTATTACCCTAGCTGGTCAAAGTGTGCCCAAGTCATGTGGGCTGTGTACACCCTCTACTTATAGTAGAGCCTTGATTGCTGTTGGCACAGCCAAGGTCAACCACTGACTATTCTATCTGAGATCACACAACAGAGATTACAATGTGATCTGCAGATGGCTGCTACCTGTGCTGGGCTTCAACGTGCCCTGGGGAGGCCAAGCTGTGAACCAAGGCTGGACACTGATAGTGCCAGGCCTGGGGCAACTTAGCAAGAGGTACAGGGGGAAGAGAGGTACAGGGGCTTGCTAAAGCCAGAAGCTGCTTATTTGAGAGAACACTAGAAAGTCTGAAGCATAGGCCAAGATAAGCCATTCATATAGAAAAATGACTGTAAACAGCTTGGGTAGTCCCAAAAGCTGGGTGGGTCAGGGCCTCATCTCAAGATTGGAGCAAACAGTGTGAGCCAGGTTGATGGAGTCTCAGATATGACACCCACCTGCAGGCTCTGTGGTTCTGTTTTGAGAGAGCTCAAGAATGGAAAAACGGCGTCTGCCAGCACTTCTGTGTGGGAGAAACCTGCCCCACAGCTCTTGCCCTGATGCTGGGCAATTCGGTTCCTCCCCATGTGTCTCTGATGTCTTTCAATCTGCTACCCCCACACTGGAGCTCAGAGGGAGAGAGTCCAAGTAGTCTATGCACGAGCCCTCAAAGAGGAACTGCCTGGGACTGCAGAAGTTTCTGTCTTCCACAGCCTCGATCCCTACTGGTTTTTACAGCCAGAAGTTATGGGGATTTATTTTCCTACTGGAACCCTGGGCTGGAGAGTCTAGTGTGGGGCTGGGACCCCTTGCTCCTGAGATATCCCTCATGATTTTTCTAATATACTGATAAACATTTTATTTATTTATTTTTAGAGAGAGAGAAAGGGAGAGAGGAAAAGGGGCAGAGAAACACTGACTGTCTGCCTCTTGTATGAGCCCTGACTGGGGACTGAATCTGCAACCCAGGCACGTGCGCTCACCAGGAATCAAACCAACAACCCCTTGCTCTGTGAAAAGAAGCCCAATGAACTGAGCCACACAGGTCAGGGTCCCCTCCTGACTTTTTATCCACTACACGTGGGTGTAAGACCCGCCTGTTCTATGCCCCCACTCCTCCTACCAGTCCTAATGTAGTTTCTTCTTTAATTCCATAGTTGTAGAATTTCCATTCAGCTTGATTTCTAATGATTCTGAATAATGGTTGTTCTATAGTTTAGTTGTAATTTTGATGTGGTTGTATAAGGAGGCAAGCTGTGTATACCTATGCCACCATCTTGCCTGGAAGTCTAACTCCCAGCTATTTTTTTTTTAAATGTTACATTGTGACCTTAGTCAAGTAACAAACTCTTGAGGCTTCTTTGAGTATATGTTAATCATTTACTTCTCTGTTCTGAGGGATACCCAGAATGTCAAATTCTCAAATATCCAGTTGTTCACTCATCATAGCCACTTCCACTTGTAGTAAGTCCCATATACCACACAAATCCACGCCAAACTCACTAATGACTAGCTACAACTGTGGCCCCAAACTCCTATATAGCGTACTACCTCAGTACTCTGTTCTGATACATTCCTGCCACCTAGCCTAACATGTAGCATCCAGACTAAAAATCAGGCCTCCTTGCACTCTTACCCCAGACCTACACTCTGATCTGGAACTGTAGTTTACCAATCATTTAATGATGACAAACTGCATGAAATGCAAGCTCAAATTTTTGTAAACAAAAACTCTTAAGGCTAAACGCAGAATTTCCACACACTGACCATTCCATTCTACATCCCTCACTAGAACTCCCTGGTTTCTCACAGGCCATGCTTACTGTATAAGTCATATAAAAAGGAAGAAAGAAAACAGCATGAGGTTACTCAACATTCAACTTGAATCCCATCCCTGATACCTGCCTGATATTGGTCAAGTTAGTGTACCTCCAGGGCTCAGTTTCCTCTATAAAGCGCTCAGAAGGTAATGAGGATTACATGAGATGTCTACTGAATACACACCACAATGTATGGCACACTTTATTGCTCAATAATTACTTGTTATATCACAGAAATAATAATCTAAAGAAAAAAGGGAACCAAAGAGAAATTCCAGAACTCTGAGAGTTATAGAGTTCCATTATTTTACCCGTTAAGAACATCCCTCCACTATAGTATCATGATCTACTTATACCCTTGGAGGCAAATTTGTCCTTAACTCAAAAAATGTATATACTTTAATGTATAGAACAAGGACACTAGTGTAAGTCATTGGTTTTAATTTCAGTTCCTGAAATTTTTTTCTAAATAAAATCTTATGGTGAAAAACTAAAAGTCAAATTGAAGCAAGGCTGGGAGCTTAAATAAACCCTGAAATGTTTAGCTTCCCACTTGCTCCCCAAGGCATTCCTTGAGGTAGAGTTGAAGCTTCTAAAAGAGTACTTCCAAATACTAATTTATTCTACAATATTATTCATGAAAATGCCATTCTTCTTTCCTCATATAATTTTTAAATCAGAGTTACTGGTTTACTATTCTTTTATGCAAAATTAAGAAAGTATAAAGGAGATTTAAAAAGTAATGATACTTACCAACTATACATAAACAGATTTCATTTCCCAACATTTTCCGTAATTCTTTGACCCAGTTTTTTACCTGTGTATATAAAAGAGTTAATGTTAAAACAAATTCTGTTACAAGACTACCAATGCAACACCCCAAAATTCAATCAATATTATTGAAATACCTCAAAATTTGGCTAACAGCTCATATATTTAGTTGATACCAGGAATGATTCACTATTAAGATCATTTATTTCCAGATTACATTGCAAACAATACATAGAGAAACATCCAATGGAAGTATTTCTCTCTGTATCTACATATAAGTACAGAGAAAAGTACCTCTACGAATTTTAATAAATCTTCCGTAGATTCAAGCAAAGCTATTCACCAGAGCAAAAGCATGTCAACTCCGGCCTCAGATAATAGGTCCTTTTGTAGAGTCACTTAAGAACACACGAACTTAACCCAATTGGTTCCAAAATAAAGGACATAGGAGCTTCTGTATCACACACATACAGGAAAAACTATATATGGGCACCAAGAAGACAGGCAAAACAAATTTTCATCTTTAAGTATATGACAAGTGTTTTCAATCTTGGCACTACTGATATTTTGGCTCAGATAACTCTCTGCTATAAGGGACTGTCCTGTACAATACATTATGTGTAGCAGCATTCCTGGCCTCCTAACCACTAGATACCAGGTACCATCCTTCAGTCGTGACAACAAAAGATGTCTCCAGACATTGCCACTCCCTCCTGCAGAACCACTGGTATACAACTACTCCAGAAATGAACTGATACTTCACTCTGGATGAAGGACGGCAGTAGGCACAGTTGAGAGTAAACTGGAATTAAGAAATTTAATCTTTTGGATCTCATGCTTTTAAGTATGTTGACTAGAATAAAACAGGACAAAAAACAAACCTGGATACCCTTCTTTCATTTTTTTATGATGGAATTTACTCTGTATGCAATCAAATTACACAGAACTTACATACCCTTCCAAAAAATACACACATCCGTAAATTACAAAAATTACATTAGATATGTTAAGTACTGACTGTGCATCTGGTTTTACAATTCACACATAACAGGTCTACATTCCTATTCTCTGCAAGAATGTAGAGGAACTAAATCTGTAGTAAACCCAAAATCTTTATAAAAGCAAAGGTAATCAACATCACCACCTTATCTTTGTAGTCGCATTGAAGGAGTTTTCTCAGTATAGCTCCATCTTTTGTTTCATTCACATGTGTATAAAGTTTTCAGAAAAGCATTTAACTTGCATCCGTAGGTGATTTCACATAAGAAAAATTTAATAGTGTGGATATAAAATGATGTATTACTCTACTCTCTATGCATATAGTATCACAACCTACTAAATCTGAACAGTTAAAAAAATGTGTTATTCACCTCTAGTAAGATCCCCCTCCACAGGCATTCTGCTCATTACAGCATACATTCTGTGGTGAGTTAAGGATGGTCACAAATTCTTTGCCAATCCTCCTATCAAGAGGTACAATCTATTTCCCCTCCCTTTGAATCTGGGCTAGCCTTGTAACTTGTTTTGACCAAGAGAAAGTAGCAGTAGTTAATACTGTGCCATTTCTAGACCTCAGCCTTAAGAAGGCCTGGCAGCCAAACTTTTAGACCCAATTGTCACATAAGAAGCTTAGGCTAGACCTGGCTGGTGTGGCTCAATGGATTGAGTGCCCGTCTGAGAATCAAAGGGCTGCCAGTTTGATTCTCAGTCTAGGGCACATGCCTGGGTTGTGGGCCAGGTCCCCAAGACGGGGAGTGCCAAAGGCAATCACATATTGATATTTCTCTCCCTTTCTCCCTCCATTCTCCTCTCTAAAAATAAATAAGTAAAATCTTAAAGAAATAAAAAGAGTCTTAGACTAGAATATGGAATAATGAGAGAGCATGTGGAGAGAGTAGCAGAAGATGAGACACCAGATGGAGTGAGAAATCACATGAAGAACCAGGCTGCCTTGGATGGTCCCCGCCCAGCCAAACTCCGAGTTCAATGCAGCTGCATGACTGACTCTGCTGACATCAAACAGGGAAGAGGACCCACAAAATCATAAGAAATAATCATTTTAAACCACAAGTTTTGGGGGTTTTGTTATGCAACAAGAGATAAGTGATCACTTTTCAACAAATAAGACTCCAACTTTCTCTTAATAAAATACCTAAACCATCTTTTTAATGCAAAAAGGCAGGAAGGGATAACAAATAGGACCAAATAGCAGCCCCAAAATAACTTTTTAAAAATATCATTAAATCTGCAAGCTGTTCCATTTTTCTACTCCTTGAACTAAGTTTTTCCACATGTCATTCATAATCCAAGGACTAACATATATCTTCTTTTATCAGTTAAACACTGGGAAATAAATAAAAAAGGAAAAAAACTAGAAAGGCAAGCAATCTCAACATAGACACAATTATAACTCATGGCAAGGTAAGTTTTTGCCGTGGAAATTACCCCTTTCAGTTACACACCCTTGACAAATTCCAAAGGGGCTTTCAGAGGAAAGGTCAAATGAGTAATCAGTCACTATCCTCATGGTGATGACAATTCAGAGATAAGTTTAGTATATGTGCTGCCGAAGCGAGCACCAGAGATAAGTTTCATGGTAACTCATTTTCAGTTCCAATCAACTTTAAAAACTCTGTATTTTGGTGTATGTGTAAAGAGAGGTAAAAAAATGGAGGATCTTTAAAATAAACACCTTTTTATATTATCCTCTAGAAAATTCAGTGAAGAGAAAAAGTTTAAATTTGATTTAATTCTCCTTTTTTCTCTTCACAATTAGGAAGCCTGTGCAACCGTACCAAGATTTCAGGTGTCCAGCATGTATGAAATCAAAGAAATGTATAAGTTTTCTCTATCAGGGAGGAAAAAAGGTCCCTAAGTTTTTTGGAAATTTTACTTCAAAATAGTTCCCTTTCCTAATATCTAAGAAAGCCAGATAATAACCTGGTTATGGTTAATAACCTGGTTATGGTTAACATAATAAATACTCCATTAAAAATTATGAGTGGTCACCATTTATACACAAGCTATACCTTTAAAACCAAGACTAATCACATTAGTAAACAAATGCAGATAATGGAAACTTGAAAAACCAGTGTTCTACTAAGTCATCTACCCATAAGTAAAGAAAATACCTTCTGAAAAGAATCTTCGTCTGTTATATCATAAACTAAAATAGCTCCATTTGAATCTCTGTAGTAAATTGGGCCCAATGCATGGAATCTCTCTTGACCTGCTGTATCCTAAACAAAGCAACAAATGCTTATTAGATCAGGAAAAAAAAAAAATACATCTGCTATTGCAAATACAGTAAACTTTTGACTAAAAGTTCATGACCACTAAAAGTAGGGCATGAAGGTACAGATAACCCCCAAACACACAAAGAAACAAAGCAGGTTACCAAAATGTTTAAAACTCAAGTTATAATCAATATTTAATGTTTTACTATTATACAAAGTTTACATTTCCCCTCCCAACCATCTTCCTCCCTAGCAATCTTTCTCCCCCACTAAAAAAACCAATTTGGTTATCTGGGGGTCAGAATGGCCAAGATGGCATTATAAGCTAGGAATAGGGTTGGCCCTAAATTTAGGCTCCCACAGCGGGACGAGACAAGGAAAGGGAGCATGCTCCAGGACCACCTGCTAACTGCTATGCTACTACATTACCCTCACTCTACTTTCCATTAGCCACTCCCTTGGAAGATTGGAACAGAGACATGAGAAGTAAAGGTCAAACTGCTATCCACCCACCCTGTCCTTTCCCTTCTCTGACATGAATCCCTCTGAGTTAATCCTCACCCAGCTGAAAACTTATTACAGAAATATTCATGTATATAACTGTATTCAAGATACAATTACTGGCCATCTTTTTTTAAAAAAGTTATTAAAAGAAGTTTTGGCGAATCTTCAGTTAATTTAAAAGAAAATCCAAATTTTCTAATTAGTATTCCTTGAACCAATTAGTTACTAGAGTACCAAGAACAGTAGAGGCCTTAACTCATACAATTGAAAAGGTTAACTTACCCATATAGCAAGGTTTACTCTCTTCCCACCAATATTTAACTTCTTTGTTAAGAATGATGCCTAAGACAAGAGAGATATACATTAAACAATGTTTCATATAAAATAATGTTTCTTAACAACTCTGTATGAATACATCCACTCAATATAAAACTCAAGTTATCTGGGAGAAAAAGGAATCACTGAGTTTTTACTAATGACTAAACAATTTCAATGATGACATTACATTATAACCTAATATAAGAAAAAGATATTTGTTTTATGAACACATTATGAAAAATACAAAGAAAATTAGTAATAAAATACTTTTTCTTAGTTTTCCCCATAAAAAAATTTTGTTAACAGCACTGAATTTGATGCCAGCGTTTAACTACTCAATAGAGAAAGAATCTAAGAGATTTCTAAGGTGAGATCAAACAAATGTTTACTGGTAATTTACTTAACTGTATGAATACCAATATTATTTAAAATGTTCCTTCAATTATTTTATAATTCAATTATTTCATCTATATCTAATAATTTTCCTAGGTACAAATGTCACAGAAATGAAAAGAAATAGTTCCAGCCTTCAAGGAGCATATAGTCTATTGCAGAAATAAAAATGTGAAGAGAATTATAATACAATATTGTTAAAATGAAGGGTCTTGACAAGTATACTTTGGGAGGAGTTAAGAAAGGAAATATAAAGACTGCCTGGGTGAGTCCAAGAGAGTGTAAGAGAAAAGGTGATGATCCTCACTTTACTCACAGTGAGGGTTTTCCTGACAGATGGGTGAAACCACTGAAGCCTGAAAAACACAGCTGCCCACCCCCTAGGGAACTCCAAATTCTAAGGTCAATGCCAGAGATGAGACTACATATATAGGCAAAGGCTGAATGAATAAAAAAAAGTCCTTCAATTCCTTGTATAGAAGTATGGACTTTACCTTGTACTTCTTAATGAAACCTATTCTAACATACTAGATGTGTATTTTTTAAAATGTATACTACAGTCAGTCATAATTGGAAAATGCTGCATATTACTGTGTCCCCTTTGTACATTCACAATGCAAATTAGCACACTAGGATTCTTACTGCCAAAATGAAGGTTGACTAACCGCATTTTTACAAGCATTCCCCAAACTCATTTGACCTCTCTATCCCTAGAGAAATATCTAATTTGTTCTAAGGAATATATGTTAAGAAGCAATACTGTTGACAATGGAGACTCACTGAAGGGTTTTTAAGCAGTGGGGAAGTATAAAATCTATACTTTAAGAGGATGCCTTTGGGATAGGAAGGAAGGTTAGACTGGAAAGGACAGGAACAGAGCTGGGACAGTGGAGGCCATTACAAAGCTGGAGGGGGAAAAATGTCCTGAACCAAGTCCATGAAGACCGAAAAGAGAGAAAAGAATCAAGAGTAACTGAAGAAACAAAATCAGAATCCAGAGTCAGTTGACATGTTTAAAAAGAAATAGAGAGCCAAGTTCAAAGCTATGTAGAGAGTCACATACAGGTATATCTATATAAAAGCAATTGCAGCCCTGGCTGGTGTGGCTCAGTGGATTGAGCACTGGCCTGCGAACCAAATGATCGCTGGTTGATTCCCAGTCAGGGCACATGCCTGGGTTGTGGGCCAGGTCTGGTGGGCAGGGGGGCTGTTCGCGGCGGTGCGATAGGCAACTACACAACACACTGATGTTTCTCTCCCTCTCTTTCTCCCTCCCTTCCCTTCTCTAAAAATAAATAAATAAAATCTTTAAAAAGTAGAAGAAACTGCAGAGAAAAAAGGTGGAACAAATAAAAGCTAGGATGGTGAATTATTACTGAAAGAGAAGGCACCTACATTTCAGTATGGACTTTCTGCTGTATGCATACAAAGGAAAATTAACACTAAGAAAAGGCCACTGGATTTAGTGATTAAGGAATCCACAGATAGATACAAATGGCAAAGCTGAGATCGAGTCCAGGAATGGCTGCCTTGAAGGCCCTAACCATACTACCCAAGATATTTTATCAAATGAAACAATAAAGATTATACAGAAAAGGTACAAAATAAATTAAATGACAAAATAATGAAAGAAATAACTTAGAAATTGAGAAGACAAAATACGTGTCATGACAATAAATGAGAACAAAAGGACTTTTCCATTATTGCAGCACTGGGGCTAAGAACACAAACTTTGAAGCAGAACTTTGTATTTGAATCTCAGCTTTGCCACTTATATTAGCTGTGTAATTTATTTGAACTCAACCATTTTCATGGTTTCAGTATGAATGCTATAGAAATTCAAAATCTGAATCCTATCTAAATATTTAATTTATGTAGGTCAACTTAAATGCCTTTCAAACATATGTAAAATTAAATGGTTCTTCTCTCCAAAACTGGCTTTCCATTACAACTTTAGTATTTTGATCACATTCTCCAAGTCACTGAGGTTTCAAATCTCAGTAAAACCATCCTTCAATATTCTCCCTCCCTTGTCATTCCATATCTCCCCGCCAAACTACAAAACCTTGTGTTCGTATTTTCTCTGGAGATCTATGACCACCAGTCTCATATTATGTTTTGGTATAAATACCTTTGGTCTTACCTCATACTCTGGCCTATGAGCCAAATTATCTTCCTAAAGTATCCGTGACTTTAAAAAAATCTTATCATAACCTGTAACAGGGGTCTATAACAAGTTATTTTTTAGTAAGTATGCTTGAACTACATCCCTACTGGCAGCTAATGTACAATAATTTGTTACGTGTTTTGTAGGGATTTTTCGGCAGAGGGGAATGAATTTCTACCATCCCCTCTGAAACGCACCACCACTCTCTCATGGGGAGTTTAAGGGACAAAATTCAGTCTCTCCTAAGAAATCATGAATATACAAAACAATTTTATGGAAAGAGTGCTCATCACAGTATTTATTAATTATAAAATGAAAATCATTAAATAAATATTCATCAATAGGCAATTTTTAAAAAATATATACATATATAGCCCATCTATACAGTGGAATAATAGTCATTTTTACTATTGCTAATACTAGCTAACAGTTATAGAATACTTACCCTTTGCCCAGTACTGTACTAAAGTACTTTTTACAAAAATTAAGCTTCTCCTTTATAAAAGTTAGGGAGCCCTAATCTACAAGTAAAAATCTCAAAGCCTTATTTTTTACTCCAAGGACCTTCACAATTTTTCCACACCTATCTTCCTAAAATAGCTTCCAGTATTTCTTCACTTACTTTCCAACTTATCTAGTCTGTATACAGTCCCTCCAATTCTATTTATTCATTAAATTCCCCTCTAATATGGGCCTATTCTTTCTTCTCTATCTGCATCGTATATCTAAGTTCTGTTCTGACCTATACTCTTCTTGCCTGAATTTTTAAGTTTCTCATACCACCCATACAACCCACACAGACTTTCTCTATCCTGAAGAATTTTACAGCCCCTAACATTGTACTATACAGCATATAATGCCTTATGTTGTAAGTTATCTTTTCATAAGTATAAATATTGTTAACTACATTACATATTATTAATTTAACACTTTCACAGTGTTTCCAATAAAATGGTCAGTGTTCTAAGACCTTTTAAATATTAACTCACTTAATTCTCATAACACCTTGTGAATTATTCATTACCCAAATACTATAGATGTGGAAACTGAGATACAGGAAGGGTAAGTAAGTATCTTGCCCAAGTCACAGAGTGTTAAGAGTGGGATTTAAAATTCAGGAGTCCGACCTCAAAAAGAACTCAGAGCCTCTATGCTATGGTACTTTCCAGACTAAGACCAAGGCTAACACTTCTCAGGAGAGTGGCACCAACACCTACACAGATGAAAATTGGCATATAACTTTAGACTCCCCGAAAAACTTGACTACTAATAGCCTACTATTGACTGGAAGAAGCCTTACCAGTAACATAAAGTTGATTAACACATATTTTGTATGTTATATGTATCATATACTGAATTTTTCTAATAAGATAAACCAGAGAAAAGAAAATGTTATTAAGAAAAATCATGCCCTGGCTGGTGTAGCTCAGTGGATTGAGTGCAGGCCTGCGAACCAAAGGACTGCGGTTCATTCCCGGTCAGGGCACATGCCTGGGTTGCAGGCCAGTTCCCAGCAGGGGACTCACAAGAAGCAACCATACACTGATATTTCCCTCCCTCTCTCCTTCCCTTCTCCTCTGAAGATAAATAAATAAAATATTTTTTAAAAAAAGAAAAATAGGAAAACCATTGAGAAAATAAATTTACAGCACTGTACAAATATTTATTTTTTTTAAATCCACACATATGTGGCCCATGCAGTTCAAATCTATGTTGTTTAAGGGTCAGATGTATTATTATTGAGATAAACACATGTACAATATGCCTGGGTAAATCAATGGCAGTATAACTCTATAAAAACAGATATGTTCCTAAAAGTTTCCTTAGAAACCAAATTATTTTAACTCAAAAAGCTAATACACTAATAAAGTACATTATCGAAGGTTCCCTATTTAAAGCTTTTTCCCCCCTTCATAATGAAAAATATAAGTACTACTCAATGAAAAAATTCCTTCTGTAACATAAATCATCTCACTTTATATACATCCTAAGTTTTTATTATTTTGTTTTCTTGAAGAGCATATATCTACTTTTAAAAACAAATATAATTATATTTGAGAATAAAATTGAAAAGATTTTATGTAACAGCGAACAATCAAAAGGCTGAAATTTGTCTTACCCTTTTTAACCATGCCTCTATGAGGCATATTTAATCTGCCCAGACTACTAATACCACTTGTGATAATAGTTACTCTGGGGCAGTGGTTCTTAATTCTGTTCCATGGTAGTGAGAGTTGGAGAAGGGAGTGATCAGACTTCACTCCCAGGAAAACTGCTCATGTGCACGTAGCAAAAACTGAGACGCAGGTACTAAATAAACAGTTCTGGAATTTAATTGCTGAGGTTCAGCAGTATTGCTTTAATAAATTCTAGAGAAAAGGCAGTCACTCCCTCACTCCAATTGTCTTCCTTGCTTCTGCTAATTTTATCAAAGCCACAAATCCACAGGGAAATCACAAAAGAGAGTTTGTGGACTCGATATAAAATTAAGCTTCCTGAGCGAGGTAAAGGATTTTGAATTCTCAGATAGCTCACCTACAAGATTACTTTGTAGTTATTAGTAACCTAAGAGGAGCTCTGCAAAAAGAGAGCAGTACTACAGCACAAAAGTATGACAAATGCCACAATTTTCAAAAAGGAAGTGAATTTCCAGAAATTTCAATCCCAGCAGAAATGTCAACTCTAGAATGGATAATAAATATATATGTAATCTATAAAACATATAATATATAAACAATTTTATTTTTTTAAAAAGATACTTTTATCCTCACCCAAGAACTTTTTTTTTTAAACATCAATGTGTAGTTGCCTCTCACGCGCCCCTCACTGGGGACCTGGCCTGCAACCCAGGCATGTGCCCTAGACCAGGAATCGAACCAGCAACCCTTTGGTTCGCAGACCAGCGCTCAATCCATTGAGCCATACCAGCCAGGGCCCAAGTGCATTTTTTTATCACTTTCAGAGAGAGTAAGGGAGAGAGAGAAACACTGATGTGAGGGAATAACATCAATTGGTTACATTCTCCTAAGAACCGCAACCAGGGATCACACCCCCAACCTTGGTATATATGCCCTGACCAGGAATTGAACCTGTGACCCTTTGGTCTACAGGACAATGCTCCAACCAACTGAGCCGTGCCAGCCAGAGCTAAACAATTTTAAAATGTAGCTATCCCTTAGAGACAGCATGGGTTCTGAAAATTATTCATTTCAAATTAATTCCATTACCTTTTTTGACAGAGTTACTATGAAATAATCCAACACAAATTAAGCACCACCTATTCATTCAACAGCAAACACTTATTAAACAAACAAACATGCACCAGGCACTGTGCTAGGAGCTTTATACATGATGGCTCTCTCTTTAATCCACATAAAAATCCTATGAGTGAGATTCTCCCATTTTATTAAAAAGAACCAGCTCACAAACATTGGAATAACCAACATCCCGATGACTATAAGTAGAAGCCAAAATTCTAACCGAAGTCTAACTTCAGGTTTGACCCCAGGGCCATTGTTTTAACCTCAGACTAAACTTCCTCTCAAAGAAGACTTCAATAAATGGGAGCTATTGCCATTAAATGCAAGGACAACTAGTGTTGCATAATACACAAAGAACAGGGTAGGAAGACAGAACCCAGGAGATGGGTAGCTTGATGCAAGAAATTGAGAAAGAAGTTGAAATTTCATATCAAGAGAAAATGCAGCAATTTCCTATAGGTTAAATTCAGGGATTAGGGCTGTCAGGGGAGCATCCTGGAGGTTACAAAGCATGAGACTGACCCAAAGGAATGAGCCTTGCTTAAGATATAATTATGGCTCTGGCTGGTGTGGCTCAATGGATTGAGCGCCAGCCTGTGAACCAAAGGGTTATCATTTTGATTCCCAGTCAGAGCACATGCCTGGGTTGCAGGCCAGGTCCCCAGTACAGGGCACTTGAGAGGCAACCACACACTGATGTTTCTCTCCCTTTCTTTCTCCTCCTTCCCTTCCCCTTTCTAAAAATAGATAAAATCTTATCAAAAAAAAGATATCATCATAGTCATACAATATGGGGCAGCTTCCTTAAGCACAGATGCCAGGCAAGATTTCTTACGTGTTTGCCACACTATCCTGATTTTTTTCAGGGGAAAACTTCTGGCCTGAGACTCGCAGATAAAGTTATTGTTTTTGGCTAGAGAAAATAAAAAGGAGCATTTACCAAAAATAACAAGTATCCTTTTATCTGTTTCTCTATGTTTTAAAATAATTGTTTCAGAAACAATTCTGAACCAAGCTGGCATCCCATCCGTGGGATGCAGGCTTACAAACATTAGAATAACCAACATCATGATGGCTGTAAGTAGAAGCCAAAATTCAAACTGAAATCTAACTTCAAAGTCTTTTCCCTTTTTACCACATGATATGGCCTCCTAATGCAGAAACACAGTGCCATCTTGTCTTCTGCAAAAATCTGACAAAGCATCTTGTGATATCCCCTGTGGGCAAGACTAATGTAGCTATAGGACAAAAAAGCTAGGAGATTTGTAATGCTAGAACAACTATTTTCATTAAAGGTTTTGTATATGGCAGGCAGTAGCCCAAAGAAGTAAGTCTTAAGCTGCTTTTTGCTTCCATTATCATTAATATGTATAACACTCCATTAATAACTGTTTCTCACTTAAGGTGAAAGAACATTGTGGCCCATTCATAGTCTGAAAAAGCACCACTCTAAGATTCCAAATGCCTAGCCTTGACCAGTGTGGCTCAGTTGGTTGGGCATTATCCCACCAGGTTCCATTCCCAATCAGGTCACTTGCTTGGGTTGCAGGTTTGGGCCCCAGTCGAGACAACCAATCGATGTTCTCTCACACATTGATGTTTCTTTCTCTCCCTCCCTTCTCCTCTCTCTAAAAACAAATAAATAAAACCTTTTAAAAATTAATTAATTTTAAAAAGATTCAAAATGTCTAAAGAAAAATACATTTCTAGTCATGCATCACTGGGCTACAGTAAGACCTGCTGCAGAGTTTATACTCGGCCCTCTCCCCTTTCTTTCAAAATCTTTATCAATGACCTGATGAGACATTAAAGATTTTTACCAAATCTTCAGGTGATACAGTTAAAATGAGTAGCTAATCCAGATAGTAGGGAGGGACCATGCCTTATTCTTCTTTGCAAGCCCAGGTCCCAACCAAGTCTATCCAAGTCAAATTTAATGGGTCAAACATGGTAGGGACAAAAACAAACGAACAACACTTAACTACCAACGCCAAGAAAAAAGAATCTAAGGGATGCAAAACACTTTTTTTTAAAGCAAGTAACACCAAGGTAGCAGTGTGATATTAATATTAATCAGTGTGAGAACTGCCCAAAAAGATCATAGAATCTTTTCGACTTCAGTGTTAGGAAAGGATTCTCAAAAGGGGAGGTGATAGCCTGCACTTCTCTGCTCAGTTCAAACTGCCCTTGGAATCACTGCTACAGCTGAAGGCATCACATAGTTAAGGAAAGAAGCAATGAGTAAACAAGTGAGTGTCTAGAAAAAGATGTCAAAATACTGAAATGATTGAGAATATTATAGGAGAGCCAGTTAAAGGAACCAAAGCTGTTTATTCAAGAGAAGACAAGATTCAAGGAGATGTGATAGCAGTCTTCAACTATCAGAAAGGATGTCATGTGCAGCCAAGATTCACCAGCAAAACTAGGAGTGGAAACTACAGGTTAACAAATTTTATTAGCTTTGCACACAGAAAAAAAACTTATTGGAAATTCGACCTGTCTGAAAAAAAAACAGGCCCCCTCAGGACAAAGTTTTCCATTTTCCACATCAGTTCATCAGACTTCCAAGACAAAAGTGGACAATCACTTGACTGAAATATTAAAAGACTAGAGAACCGTGAACTATATCTTAGGTTTCTCTCAGTCCTATAATTCTTTGAATTATTAATGTATGAGAATGTACTTTGCAAAACACAAATTTTACAAAGATAGGTAATAAGTAGTTTTGTTGACAAGAGGAACTTCCTGTCATTATCTTTTGATGTGTGATCTATTTAGAAATTAAAAACAAACAAAGATGTGTTTTATGGATCACAATGAAGCCAAATTTCTCTGAAAAATTGTTAGCATGAGATGAGATAAACTGATATCTAAGAGAAAAAGATTAGATATGTTTCCATACACTGGTAGACAACAAAACCCTCAATTCTGTAATATAATCCAAATACTATTGTGATGAGTTATATAAACATCAAAATCCAGACTGCTATGCTCTGATACTGGAGATCTACCATAATTTCATCCCCTCCTGTGTAGACTGCACAGGAGTTTGTGCAGATTCCTGGGCTGGGGTAAGGAGAATGTGTCTGGATATGGACGGGGCTTTCGGGACCTCCTCCTGGAGCTGACTTGGATGTGAGTGGACCTCCTACAGACAGTCTCCAGTGGTGGTGGTTCTCAGATATGTAAACCTTTGAGAGTGTTTTTGGCATATATAATAAAAGTGTAATTTTTAGGCTGAAGGGCTAAATTATTTTTTTAATTGAAAGCTCAGTTACAATGGCAGTCTCTTCTATCTTAGATCTGTAGCATAAAGGAAACCACTAAAGGAGTGGTTTACCAATATCCAGAGGCATGTGACTAAAATGCTCAAAAACTGTTCAAATTTCAGCTTGGGCAGCATGACTTGTGGCGATATAATGCCCAGTAAATTACTCAACTTAACCAAGCCTGTTTCCTCACCTGTAAAATGGGGCTAACAAAACTATCCACCTCATAGCTGTTTTAAGAATGAAATGACAAAAGAAAAGCATTCAGCATATTAAGAACTTGATGTTAGCTATGCTGTTCACCTAAATGAATTTCTAAACTTTCAAATGATCAGAGAGATGTATTTATTTACCCTACAAATCTCACTAGTAGCAGCACTCAACAATAACAACTCATTAGTAAAACTGTGTAACTGGTCTTGTACAAGAATGTAAGGGGAAAAAAATAGGAGTTTCCTGGCATTCACTTTTTCAAATATTATGCTTTACCCAGGAGTAAAAAATAGAACATGGAATCAGAACTGAAGCATCTTTGTAAATTCTATACTCCGCAGTTTAATAATAGCATCAAGCATCAAATGGCACAACAATTAGAACATTGTGAATTCAATTAAGTGCTCATGCTCTTTACACACTCCACAATCATTAATTAAGATCTACTGTGCAATTTAGGGAAGTAATAAAAAGGATGGAGAGCTTACGCTGGACCAGGTCCTAGTCACTTTTATGTGTATTTGCCCTGACAACCCTATGAGCTAGATAGTCTTATTGTAGCCATTTTAACAGATGAAGAAACTTAGAGTCAGATTTATTAACTTGCCCAAGATCACACAACTAGTTGAAAGGATGGAGGTGGGATATGAACCTAGACAATCAGGCTCAAAAGTCCACTAGATTTTACTGTCTCTGACAACATTGATCAAGTCAGATTAGTTGGACATTTTTCTGCTAACACGTTCAACCTGATTTCTTTGGGAGAGTGGGGAGACTTGCTCCTGCCTCACAGGACTGGTTTTCGTCCCAAGCAATGATTACATTCTAACACTTTTCTGAGTAACCACAATGTAACTGCAGAAGAAAGCCCGCTCCACATCACAAGCAAAAATAAACAGCAGCAGCAGCAGCAGCAGCAGCTATGCTGTTACTTCGGTGACCAACTGTTAGCCGGTATTCACATGACGTTTCCGTGTGAATGTGGGTCGACCGACCTCGCAGAATATAACTGACCCAAAAGTCAAACCACGCAGGCAGCAATGAAACTGCGTAACACACACCGGCAAGCGGTCATTTCAAAATCTCTCCAGAGATGAATGTTTTGCCAATCTGCACGTTACTAAAAGACAGGACAAATTTAACTTACATAAACACTTAGTCATCAGCAGGCACTAAGTTACAAATCACCTAGTTCGCAAAATCAAATTCTCAGCCAAGTTCCTAATTCCGAAAAAAAAAAAAAAAAAGGCAGATGACACTTGGTAACTGCAGGGTGAAGGCACCTAGGCCCCAAGCGGAAGTGAAACGAAGGGGGAAACTAGCCCAGCGATGGGGACTCCAAGACATGCCAGCCAGGGCACTGGGGACTTTTCAGGGTCTTTCCACTCCCCTCCCGACAGCCCGTCCTTCCATCTACAGGGCGCCCCAACCGCTCGTGTCTCCAGAGCGAATTTGGAAGGAAAGGCAACTAGAAGGCGGAGGTGCCAGGCCTGAGATTTGTAAGCCCAAATCCAGGGGACCATGTCAGCAGAGTCCTCACGGCCCCGGACAGGTAGGGGCCCTCGGGCGCCACCTCCCACTTTAAGGGCCCCGCACCTGCAAAGTGGTGATGTGCTTGTCGTTGAACTTGTTCTCGCAGTAGCGCAGTACCAGCGACGTCTTCCCCACACAACCTTCCCCCAGGAGCACCACCTTGAACGAATAGGCTCGGCCCGCCGCCGCCCCGCCGCCGGCCGCAGCCATCCCGTCGCTTCCCGGCCACCAGCACCCAAGAGCAGCGCCGAGCTCCCCACGGCCGCCGCAGCGCCTTCACAGTCGCGGCCCTTGGCACTGGCTCCCCAACACCCGGCGTTGTCTCCACTGCCTGCCTGGGCGAGGCCTCGAAGGGCCGAAGGAAAGTCCGAGAATGAAGGGCCCCAGCAACCACGTCAGGCAACCGACGAAAGGCGAAGAACACTCCCTCTCCGCCTCCCTCTAATGGCGTCTCCTTCCTCCTACGTCACACTTCGGGTCACGTGACCGCCGCGGCCGCGGGCGGCCCCGGGAATTTAGCCTAGGAGGAGGTGCCTGGGGGTGGGCGGGGCTTCTGGAGCCTCTTCCCCTGGCTGAGTCGGCTTTGCTGGGAGGTGTTACGTGCAGTCTGTAATAGAGCTGCGCTGTCACCACTACACTGCGTTTTGCGGGAGCCTTGGGGAGCAAGGAATGAGCAGATTGAGGCAAGTCCAGACTTTATCATTCTTGCTTAAGGGAGTGTTCGCTAGGCTAATGACCGCTCTCACACCAGCGTCCCTGTAAGCTAAACTGCCAAGGTGCCCTTCAATACCTTGACAGTATTTTTCTGTGGACCCCAAATCATAACCAGTGAACTTCTTTTAGTTCCCCAGACCGCCAAGCCTCCTCTTCATCTTTCAGGTCTCAGCTTAAACCGGAAAGGCTTCCCTGACCACCCATCTTTCTCCCTCTGTTTTCCATCGCTCTCCTACCCTACCCTCCAAGTTAGGTGTTTCATAACACGGATGTACCTTCTTTAGCAGTGTTTACCACACTTCGTGGGAATTACTTTCCCACTGAGTATTTGTCCTTCTTAGGCTGTAGATTTGTTAAGGACAAGAAAGACTTGCCCACCTTTGAATTTCTGAGTCCAGGCACTAAGCATATAATGGGCATTTTATGAATATTTGGGGATGAATGAGCGAAGAATGAATAAATGATTCATCTAAAGCCATTATACTTTGGCGCCCCAGCTTTTGTTGTACGTGAGGCATTCCAAAGTGACTCCACCTTGATAGACCTGGCTTTTTGATGGTTGCCTAACTTTCCTCAACAGCCTCCCCTTTCTTTCATGAAAAACACTCTTCCAAGAAACCATACTAGTGTTTCTGAAAATTTGCTACTACAAATTTGGTATCAGTTAGACAAACATTTTTTTCCCACCAGACTCCTTTTCCACTTTGAACCAGATAGTCCATTCCTTCACTCAAATATTTGAAGGTGTCCACCGCATGCCAGGCCCTGTGCTGAACATGATACAATGTCTGTCATCAAGAGCTCACATTTTAGCAGGGAAGACAAACATGGTAAAAATACATATATAATAAAGTCTTTCCTCTTGACAATACAGTTCAGAATAAGTTGCAAACTTATATGGGGACCCAACTGGAGTAATCTAGGCAAGAAAGGAGAGCTTTTCAGAGTGAAAGTCATGCAAAAGCCTGGAGGCAGGAAATACCAAGTATCTCAAGTTAAGCGGATGGGAGAATGCAAAGAGGAAGGAAAAGAGCATCAGATGAGACAGGAAAAGAACCCAGGGGTCAATACTGAAAGGATCTTTCAGAGAACAAATGATTTTAAACAAGGGGGCTGACATAATCAGATTTGACTTTTAAAAGGTCACTCTGGCTTTACTGTAATTTGGAAAGTGAATTAAGAAGGATAATATTGCCCTGGCCTGGTGGCTCAGTTGGTTGGAGTGTACATGACACTCTAACCAACTCCCCCCAAAAAAGGTTGTGTGATCTATCCCAGGTCAGGGCACCTACAGGAGGCAATCAATCGATGTTTCTCTCTCACATGAGTGTTTTCTCTCTCTCTCCCCTCCCCTTCCTCTCTTTCTAAAATCAATAAACATATCCTCAGGTGAAGATTTTTTTAAAGGATAATATTACCTTGATTTATTTAAAAACAGTCATTAATGAGCCCTTATGTTTTTATTAAATATAATCGTAATTATATCTGAGGATATATTCTCTACTTCTATCTGCATTCTTCCTTTTAGGGCCTTTGCATATTCATGAATACTTTCAGAATTAGAAAGAGAATTCATTTTGAAGGGGCACCTTCCACTGTCTGTTCTGAATTCTTCGTGTTGAATTGAAATCTGCCTCTCTCAGTCTGCAATTAATTGTTTCTGGTTCAATCTACCCAGCATGTATCTAATCTCTATTCCTTGTGAAACATCTTCATATGAATAAAGGAAGCTATGTGATCTTTCTTTAAACCTTCTCTTTTATTTTCAAATAGCCAATTCCTTTAACCACTCTTCAAATGATACAGATCCCAGATCATTTAATAGCTTGATCATCTTAGAATCTACATGCATTACTTTGCATTTATCATTGAATCAAAAATAGTTAAAATTTTTATTGTAAAATAAAATAATTTTGAATGATAAAATAATTTTTCAGGTTTAGCTTACATTGGGATTTAAAAGGTATTATAAATATTCATGGATTGAGGTAAGTCAGTTTGGCACAGGTTTTTTTTTTCCTCTCTTTTTCTTAAGACAGGGAGAGAAACATTGATGTGAGAGAGAAACATCAATGTGTGGTTGCCTCTCATACACCCCCTACTTGGGACTTGGCCTGCAAACCAGGCATGTGCCCTGACAGGGAATTGAACCAGGGACCTTTTTGGCGCTCAATCCACTGAGCCACACCAGCCAGGGTGTTCGGCACCATTTTGAACAAAGTGGGTAAATATAAATGTAAATTGTGGCAGATTGATAATGTCCTCCCACAAAGATATCAGGTCCTAATATCTGACACCTATAAATGTTTCCTTATTTGGAAAAGGGTATTTTCAGATATGATAAATTAATGATTTTGAGATAGATTATCTTGGATTATCTTGGATTATCTGGGTGGCCCCTAAATGCAATCACAAATACTCTTATAAGAAGAAATCAGAAAGAGATGCTACACACACAAAAGAAAAAGCAGTGTGACCATGGAGGCAGAGACTGGAATGATGCAGGCACAAGCCCCAGAATACTGACAGCCACCAGAAGCTGGAAGAGACCAGGAATAGATTGTCCCCTAGAGTTTCTGGAAGGAGTGCAGCCTCGAATAAAACTTTAGGCCCTTGAGTATAGCTTCTTCTATCTGGAATGTTCTACCCTCAGCGTTTCTCATGGCTAACTCAATCTCATCCTTCAGTTACTAACTTGCATATCACCTCCTCAGGGAGGCTGCGCTCATGATACTTTCTAAAGTAACCTTGATTTCTTCATACTTTTAATGATACTCCTAACATTTTTGTTTATAGGACCTATGAGAACAGATACCTAGATGTCTGGCACACGATTGAGTCTCCAGGGCCTAGCACTGTGCCCAGAACACAATGGTCACTCAAACATTTGTTGCATGAATGGAAGTAGGATACTATTTTAATATTTTAGCCAACCGGTATTTCCTCCTAATGTTTATAGGGGACATGAGACATCCTGTGTATCAGGGAAGGATAGTGACAACAGAACATAATACAGCAATGATGCTAGATTTGGGATTTTAATTTTCAGAAGCCCAAGCCACCATCTCTAATACTAATAAATATTGGTTGAGGATTATTACAAGAAAAGCAAGAGAGCTAGACCTTGGTGATTATTCCTGTGGTAGACTATACAGTGCTCAAACATTCCAACCCTTATGCCCTGTCTTCCTCTGCTACAAAGATAAAAAGGGAAATCCTTGAATTCATGGTCTTGGAGTTAAAATAGTCATATAGCAACTATGAGGATTAAAATCATGTACTGAGGATGGCAGAGCAGGAAGTTAAATGTAGTCTTGAGTAGCCATCCTAATCGTGGACCTATCTCTGGACTTTTTTTCTTCTTTACCTTCACCTGAGGATACTACATTGCTTTTTAAAGAGAAAGGAAAGGGGAGAGAGAAATATCAATGCAAGAGAGGAGCATCGATCAATTGCCCCTATGCATGCCCAGACCAAGGATTATACATGCCCAGAGCAGGACTGGGGTGGAACTCACAGCCCAGGCATGTGCTCTGACCTGGAATCAAACCTGCAACCCTTCAGTGACAGGTCGACACCCAATCGACTGAGCCACACCGTCAAGGGCTATCTCTGGACTTTGATTGGAGAAACCAAACACCTAACATATAATTCACTGTAGTATGGTTGTCTATTATTTGTAGCCCAATGCATTCATAATGATAACATCCCAATAATTTTGGAGAATCCAAGACCAAAGGGAACAAATTTCTCTCTTCCTCCAAAAAGCCCAAGAAGGTAACAAGCTTGTAAAGTTCACCTGTGTCTAATATAGACCAGAAGCCATAGAATAGAGGTAGAGTGTCTAGACAGAAAGCCTCTACTCTTACAGAGTTCCCTCAATGCCAGTGCTAAAAGAATCTTCAAATGTTTCTTACAACCTGCGGAGAAACATTGACACAGAGTTGGGTTTAGAGATAGGGTGAGCAATCATCCCAGTTTACCCAAGACTTTCCTGATTTGAGTGTTGAAACTCCCATATCCTGGGAAACCCCTAATTCCTGGGCAAAGTAGGATTGTTGTCCTACTGAAAGATACCTTTTTTTCCTGGAACAAGTAGGACACAGCAACACTTGAGTGCCAGCTGGGTATGAGAATTTGGAGAAATGGCAGATGCCAACATATTTGGATGTTGATAATTGACACCCTACTGCCTGGCAGCTCTGAAGTTCATAGGTCCCTTCAAACATTGATACAGCCTGGCCAAGATGTGGTGGAGGTTCTGAATTGACTAAGATTACCCACATTTAAATTTAGTTTCTATTAGAAGTGAAAAAGTAAGTTCAATTTTTGAAAAAATAAATTTCTTGCATACCTGAGTTTGTGGACCTTAGATAGAATAAATAAATGAGCAGAGTATTGAAAGACCAGTAGGAATCAGCCAGGCAGAGAGATTCAGATTTCAGGACACAGCATAGCATCAAAACAAGCACCAGGAATGAGATGAACATGGTGGAAGATGAATGCAAAGAAGTAAATAAGCTCACATAGAACCTGAAAGTAATGCTAAGAATTTTGAATTTTATCATAAAAACAGTGAGAAATCCTTTAGGACAGTGTGACTGAAGTGTGGTCTACAGGCCATCAGCATCAGCTGGGAGCTATTTAGAAATGCAGATTCTCAGATTCCCAGTCCCCCACCAACATTAAATCAGAATTTTAAGAACAGAATCTAGGAATCTGTGTTTTAGTAAGCCCTCCTTATGATTCTTATCCATGTTAAAGTTTGTAAAGCACTGACTTAAGAGATGGAGTTAATAGGAGTTGGTTATGCAAAGTCACAAAGATAAGTGAGGAAGGAAAAAAATGTTGGTTATATTCTTTCGGTTTGGGACATTTTGAATTTGACGTGCCTAATGGATTCCCAAGTGAAAAATATCTAGTAGGTAGTTGGCTTTTGGGGCCTATGGCACAGAAGGGAGATCTGGGCTTTTGAAGCAATGATAAGAGAGTCATCAACACAGACGTGGAGGTAGACGCAGGAGAGGATGAGCTCACTCAGGGAGAATGTGTAAAGTGAGAGGGTCCCATGGCCCAGGACAAAACTCTACACAACACTGACTTTTAAGGGATGGGCAAAGGAGGAACAACTGCAAAGGGACACCCAAAGGAATGGAAGACTAGAAGTCAATATCAAGTAGAAGCGAATATCTCGGGAAAAAAGAATCACAAAATATGCTTTGGAGAAATCAAGTTAAATAATGATTGGTGTCTACTAGTTTATCCACAACATAGTAATTGGAGACCTTGGTTGGAACAGTTTCAGTAGAATGAAAGGGGTTGAAATAAACTTATTTACTCAGGAACTAACTAAAAATGGTTGATTTCACAAACATAAATTCAGGGTGGATAAAAGACTTAAATATAAGTCATGACACCATAAAGGTCCTAGAAGAAAACATCAGCAGGAAAATCTCAGATGTTGCACGCAGCAACATCTTCACTGATATGTCCCCTAAAGCAAGGGACATAAAGGGAAGAATAAACAAATGGGACCTCATCAAATTAAAAAGCTTCTACGTGGCTAAAGAAAACAACATTAAAATGAAAAGAGAACCAAATATA
>PVKM010019813.1:0-23918 GCA_004027735.1 Carollia perspicillata | reverse complement strand
AATAAGTCACTCTTTGATACCACATAGGTAGGGAGGGCCATAGTGCATGTACCAGACCAGAAAATAATACCAACGCTTTTGTTCTGAGGCAAAACTATGCATAAAGAACACCAGAAACATCAATGAAATTCTTACCATATATGTATACCATAACACAAACTGTCTCATATGGAATAAAGCACAGGTTTTTAAAACCAAACCTACTGGGTAATTAAGCAGGTTAAAATTTTTACTCCATTTTCTAATTTGCATCATGTCTATACCACGGATAGCAATTGGCTATCAACAGGGCAGTGATACTAGTACGATGACAGAGTAGAGAAAACAAATAAGGGCCAGGTAGGGAAACAGTCAGACAGAGTGGATTGGAAACTGAGGTGACGGGGAAACAGGGGTGGTCACAATTCTGTCAAGCAAGACTGCAGTCAGGCGGCAGGTAAGGGACTGACAGTTCTAGTGATGAGGCAACACAGCAAATCGGGCAAACCTCTTACATTTCTCCAGAGCCAGAGGACAACCTCACATTAAGGCCAATGTAGACCCACTGATTGTTATTCAATAAAGAAAGAAGAAGGAAGTCAAAGGAAGGCCAGATTGTGACACTCTCATACAACATGCTCGGTGACACAAATAATTATTTCATACAGAAAATGCACACCACATGACAATACTGATCAATATTTCTCTCTGCTTCCTCTCAAAGTAGGCTGAAGTAAAAATTAATAAAAAAAACCTCTTAAGTGTATCTTAAAATCACTTCTGTTGATATAGATGATTTCAAAAGGCCTTTCAAAATCCACAGGGTTTAACAATTTCATACCATCCATCAGAACCTGGTACTTAGACTTGGAAATGAGGTAATACTCTTGGGTAAGCTTAAACCCCAAGGATCCCTGCCACCGCCACAGAATTGGAATAATAAAGCTTTTCATCAACTTGCTGAAAGCCAGGGTTGTCACTAAACCATCTTCATGGGATGTAGCTTTCATTCCTTACATTGACTTGGCACCCAGACCAAACCCCCATTCATTCCACATCCACAAATGTTCTCAATTTGCATGGCACTCTCCAACCCACTGCCACATTTGCCAGGATTTTATGTTATATTCCCAAGTCTGCTTTCCACCTCCAGTCCTTGGAAGGCTTGCTTCTCAAACTCAGAATTTCTCTATACAACTAATGCTTATGTTTTAAATGCTGTTTGAAAAAATTACTCTAATTTTTTATTAAAAAATATTTTATGATTTTTTAAATCTGTAAATCCTGCTTTCATTTCAGTATAATACAGGATGGGGCAAAAGTAGGATTATAGTGGTAAGTATGTAAAAACACAGAGTTAATTCCTGCATTGTTATTTATTAATTACTGTATTATTTTTCATATGAACACTGTAAACCTACTTTAACCTCACCCTGCAAAGAGTACCTTAAGGACCTGAGTCAATATATTAAACACATGAATATGTCCAAAAATGTATTGATTATAGTAAGTACTGAAATACTAGCAATATGGGGGTATGGATCTAAACTTAATAGTGTAGAACTTAGGATTCAGGATCTGCTAATCATATTGGCACATTGTGCACTGGAATGCATATTAGTATCCACTTAGAATTAACCATATGTATGTTAGCAAACAAAAATATTAACTGTGGCAATACAATAAAAACAAGATCAAGAAATAATCAGAAAAAGATTATAAACAGAAATGTATAACTTATCTCTCCTGCTAAAAATCACCCAACAACAAAATTGCATGGAACAAGAATGTCAGAAGAAGCACTTTTGAGCAACAAGGATTAAATAATTAAGTTAATAAGTAAGTAAATAAATAAACAACTTTTAGTCTTAAAACAGGAAAGGTAAGCAATGTATTATGAGTCAGCAGGGGGACAGATTAAACATATACAGATCGACGAAGACCTGATATAAACCATGAAGCCTTAACGACAAGTACTGAGCACACTTGTCACCCCTGCACAGTGTGGGCAGGTGATACAGGGTACAACTGCGGGGAGTTTCTTCAGAGCAACAGATTTGTAAAATGGGTCTATAATATGTTTGAGTGTACAATCTCCACCTTTTCTAAATTAATGCTAGTCAAGAACACTGCTTCCCACCCCCAGATATCTCACTGACTCTGAGACATAATATATGAAATAAAAAAACATTGCATCTGACAGGTGGATATACCCCACCCCAGCTACCTAAAATGAGTCTTCAGTGAAGACTCTCTCATCGACCTCTTAGAAATTCTACTCTTCTATAATCTCTGATCATCCCTTACACTGTACTCTATAGACTTTACCAGGGTTATTTTTAAGAACTCATTTAAAGGATAACAGAGTAATGAAAATTAAATATTAATGGTCATGGCTAGGCCTGTCACTGAGTCTCTATTTTATATTTACATCAATGAACTATTTACTGATTCTGAAAAAAAGTAAAATAGACTCTTTCAATTTCATGTGTAATACGCCCAATGTAAATAACTCCAGGACTTTTCATCATGAAATATTGAACTCACTTAAGACAGAGCATCTATGGTCATGTTATTTTAAGAACTTATGGACAAATAAACCCAAATACGTATATACACACTGATATAAGTTATATTGCAATAAGAATATGACAATGTAAAAGGCATTTTAGCATACTTGTGTGTGCTTGAGGTGGATAGCAATTGAAGAAATTGGTTTGACGGTATTGTTACATAGACCATTCCCCCAAACACAAAGAAATAATTTCATCTCATATGTTAAAAAAACATGCAACCATATAGTGACCCCTGAGTCAGCATGGACTTTTTAAAGGCATGCTTCACAAAAGTTTATGTCAAATCTAATTAGATGCAGATCAAAGTGAGGATTTGGGTTTTAACAACTTCAGGCAGTCTCTGATGTGAATGATTAGCGTGTGCCTTCTGGCAAAGGAAAACACTGGTACTTATAATATTTACTGGGCTGACTCTTTCTGTAATAAAAGCAGGCTGCTTTGGCTATCTTTGCTTAATGTAAAACAGTTTCACATCTTCCAAAGGGTCTGTAATAAAGGGTCATGACATCCCAGATTCAGGCAAGGAAATTCACTCCAGTGTGTTTTCTAAGTACTAAAGTGCTTAGGGAACAATAAGTATTTAGTTTAAAGGTAACACAGATAAAGATTAACCTCACAACTTGAAAATTAGCTAATTTGTGGATAAAGTACAAAGGCATTAGCAGAGCTTTATGGAAAAGTAATTGCAGGTTAAGGTCAGAGCTAAGCCATGCATCATTGGTTATTATTTTTGCATAATGCTGATTGCATGGTTAACAAATCAAATGGTTTTGACCTATCTTTTGCTTAAGGAGCTAAACAATCATAGCATCAAATAACTTTAACTAGCACTTACTTGTTAATCAAGAAAAAATAATAAGATTTGGCCAGTGCGTCCCAGTTGGTTGGGTGTCATCCAGCAAAGCAAGGGGTCACCAGTTCAATTCCCAGTCAGGGGATTGCCTAGGTTGTGGGTTTGGTTCTCAGTCAGGGCACATAAGAAAATGCAATCAATCGATGTTCATTTCTCACATAGATGTTTGTCTCTGTCTCTTTCCCCCTCCTTTTCCTCTTTCCAAAATAAAAATAAATAAAATAAAACATTTTTTAAATATAAATTGACTAAGAAAATATGTCAGCTATTGAAATGAAGTTTTGTTGCCACCTACACACACACACACAAAAATCCTTAATAGTTTCTCTCTAATTCCATTTAATATTGGCATTATTTCTTCATAAAGATACTATAAACAATGTGTGGACAAAATATTTCAATATATGAATACACTAAAGTGGTATTAATTTTATTGCTTCTGATGACATAGATGACCATCAATTGCATATTACTACTGTATTAAATAAAATATCTTCATGTGTTAATATTCTAAAAAGAAAAGAAAAACCTATGAAAGAGTTCTTTGAATTATATGTCATATAATATATAAATACTAGGTATATTACATATTAAATTTAATGCAGTAGCCAAAACAAGCCAATGTTATTAAATCCAAAATTCATCTGCATTGATGATGTTGTATGGCTAATCTCATAGGCAGGAACTAGTAGAACTTAGAGAAATGATAACAATACTATTAGCCAATGACAACGTATTCAGTCCTTCCCAGGGGCTGACAATGCTAAATGATTTTCATTTGTTGTCTCACAACTGTCTTCTCAGGTGGGCATCGATTTGGGGCCATTTTACATATACGGAGCCTGATACCTACTTGTCTGTTATCATTATTCTTACCAATCTAATACCACACACTTAGGAAGGGTCTGGCCAGGTCACTAAGTCTTGGCTGGCACATTGGAAGGCCTCTCCTCTCAGTCAGCACACCCGGTTGGTTTTTGTTGCAGCAAATCCAGTGGTGTTAGGAGCAATTCAGAAAAATTCCAGAATACATCCATAGAAATCTTTATTTTTCTTGTTCAAACTGGTTCTTTCTGCCTGATATATCCACATACATTCAAAGTTTAAAACAAAGAAGACCACTTAAAGAAAACAATTGATTGGCTAAAATTATTCCACTGCAGTTATTGTTCCATTATAGATGTTACTCAAATGTAAAGGATAATAATGAATTCTAAAAATAATAATAATATTAATAATGTGAGAAAACAAAACTACTGCTTTAGGAAAAGTCAAATATGATGTCAAATTTTCTATGTCAAATAAACAGAAATAGAGCATTGTTTCTTTAGTCAAACATTTTTAATATGTTGGCAAATTGAGTGTTTTTGTGGCCCATTAATAAATTATCATTTCAAAAATTCATTCTCACAGCAAACTAAAATCAAACAAAATGGCAATAAAACGTTAATAAGATAAACAAAAGAAATTAAGCAAGCAACTCATCTTCCTGAAAAGCACACACAAATTTAGCAAAACGATGCTCAGTTTAATGAATAGTACTATTCACAGCAAGGTACATATGAACCCTTATAGTACAAAAATGGTATCAGATTCGTATCACTGCTCAAATGGTTGTGGATTGCTATTTGCAAAATAAGCAAACTGCCATAAAATATAAATGTTTTAAACATGTCTTTTTTGTGTTGTTTGGATTTATTTAATCTTCTCTCTATATTGTTAGTATCTGTGATAAATCTATTGCAGAAATTCAGTGCCTTTTTTTTTTTTGTTTCTATCATGTCACTAAATCTAGGAAGTAGACACTGTGAGACATCTGTAGTTCTTCCCTGTCCCTGCCAGAGCAGCTTCTTCTTGCATCTGCTTTGGCACGAATTCATCTCCAGGAAACACAGTTTCTTCTTTGCAGTTAGTGTGTTATTTATTTTTTCTGTGTTGTTTTGAGCTGCGAGACCACATTGCCCAGAGGTCTGTTTGCTTGCTCAGAAGATGAGCAAGAGCAAAAGCGTGATGATAAAAGCAAGGAATAAAAGAAGAAAGTTAAACCAGACAAAGAAAAGTGATAGGAAAGCAAAGGCTGAGAAGCAAAACCCACAGAACAAAGTTGACTTGATCAGGAAGGCAAATGAATGAGATTGCTAGCATTTCACATGCCTATTTTCATGTTTAAACACACACATGCAGATGGGCATATCCTAAATTTTGCAAAGTAAATTTGTCCAGTGAAAGCAATGAAGGAATGAGTTATTACAGAACATAAAATGTGTAAATACCATTTTCTGCCAAGATTTGGGCACTTGGACAGAATGAGGGTATAATGAGGGCAGTAACATATTCCTTAAAATGAGAATATTAGACTTTTATAATTTGGTCACTAAAGTTAGAGTTATTAAAAATTAAACGTATTAAAGACCAGGGACCTCTCCCTGGATGCTACAGTCTAAAGATCCTGAAGAACACTTTTCTGTCTAAAGACAGAAAAGACTGCCGCAGAGGTGAGTACCCTTGTCATTACAACTACAAGGTGAGGGCTGGCCTAAGACTGAACACGGTACCAGTTTACAGTGACTCTCTGGTTAGAGAACTGACCTGCAGTCAGCACTCAAGGCCAACCCTAGAAAGAGTTTCAGAATAAACATACCAAAGCAAATCAGAAGGATTGAAGACAAATATGAAATATGAATATTACTTTTATAGCTTGGTAAAGGTTTTACTAAGCTTCCACCTTCTTGAAAATTTAAGACTACAATGTCAGCACTGCCTTTAATCAAATTTCAAGCCCAGGGAGCCACCCTTAACTCCCAGAAAGGGCTGGATGTCCTACTGCTGAGGATGTGGATGGCCTGTGCTCCCATCACTCCCACACCGCAGGAGCCTAAGCACAGAGCTTTACTCAAATGTACACCGACACCAATCACAGTCCCAGGAACACAGGTGGCGATCAATACGTGCTCACTGAGTAATGGAGAAAAGTGAGACTGATAGGGTAAATATACACAGCAGACTGTGGGGCTCAATGCATGCACTTCTCAAAGTCAGGTAGCAAGAGGCAGAGGCAGCCACCATTAAACACTTCTCCTATGCTCTAGGACCTCATTTTAGCAATTTGTAATCATATTAAAAGACATTAATCTTTTACTTTTTACTATATTGCTAAGGTTAAATGAAGGTAATAAAATGGAAAACAAAATAAAAATGGAGAGGCATCTATGCTAAGTGAAATACGCCAGGCAGTGAAAGACAAAAACCATATGATCTCACCTATAAGTGAAACCTAAGCAACAAAACAAACAAGCAAGCAAAATAGAACCAGAGACATGGAAATAAAAAACAAATTGACTGTAACCAGAGGGGATGGGGAGGGGATAACGGGAAAAAGGGGAAGGGTGATCAAGGAGCACATGTAACAGACTCATGGACAAAGCCAAAGGGGGGTAGGATTCAGGTGGGAGGTAGTGATGGGTGGGGCAGGGGGAGTGGTGGTGGAAAATAGAGACCACTGTACTTGAACAACAGTAAGAAAAAAATAAAATTAAATTTAAAAAGGAGGAATAGAAAAATAAATAAATAAATCAGGAAAAAAATTTAAATTTGGAGAGGCAATTTAAAGCAGTTTCCCTAGAGACTTGGATTCTAATCCCAGCTTTGCCACTAACTAGTTTTACCATTAACTAGCTTTAAAAGTTTTAGCACTGTGGTTTAATTGTCATGAAAGTTAGTTTCCACATCTTAAACCAAGGGCTTAAATTAGTGAATCTTCAGCCCTAAAATTCTATCATCCGCCCTCTAGCTCATAATTTTATATATCAGTTAAGGTGTGCATCAGACAACAACTGGGACTCTCCACTTCCACTGACCCTTTCTTGCCTATCCACTGTTTTTTTTTTTTTTAACATTTGGAGATCATTACCTAACTTCCTTTGTTATATACCTACATACAAACATATATAAAATGCATATAAGACATGCTGACAATCTTGTTCCCAAATGATATTAACAAACACATAGACAAATATATGAAATCATGCTAAAGGAAATAATATTTTGAAAGGATATCATTGACCAGCTTCCTACTGTCTATTTTCTCTCTGCTCCTAGAAGTCATTTTTATTGAGATGGCATTTGTCTTTCCATTGTTTCCTTTTAAAATGTTAACAAATACTCATATTTTTCCTATTTGACACTAAACTGATAGCATGCTACATATACTTTTAGCCACATTGCATTCTTTATTTAACAGTGTTCTTCAGAGATAAATTCTTAACAAATTATTGCATACTTTATTCAATTTTCCCATGACATAACATTTTTCTGGGTAATTTTTCATAGTTTACTCAACAAGTTTGCTAAGCAACATATTTTTTTCAACCATTCGACTTAAACTGCATTTAAGTTATCTCTCGTCTTTTACTATTTCAAATAATAATGTTAAATAAATGACCTTGTTCATAAGTCATTTAATATATTTTGATAATTTATCTTTGAATAGTAGGAAATAACATACTACAGTTTCCCTGCATCCAGTCTGATGCTCTAATTTATTCTCCATAGTATACTGAGTCATCTTTGCCTAGAAACACAAATATGACCTTGGCACTCCCTACTGACAATCTCTAAAGCCTTTCCATTACCTCAGGCTCAATTCCAAGAACATGGCCTGCCACAGTCCACCTGCTATGTTTCAAGTTTTACCTTATGATATTCTGATTTGGGACTCATTGCTCTGACCTCACTGGCTTTCCTTCAAATGTGTTAAAATAATGTGGTATCTTTCCTCTCTGGAATTTTGGTGTTTCTTAGAACAACCTTCCTTTCTAAACTTTATTCAACTAACTTATACTATTTTATATGATTTACTGTTCCAAGGCTAAAAACATTTAGCAGAGTAGTCTTAAACACAATAGGCACTTAAGTATTTGTTGAGTAAATAATTTTAAAGTGACTGAAGCCAGGACAAGTAATTCCCTGGTTTGTAAATGGTCCACAATGCATGGTACCTACTGCACCGAAGAAAAACTGGAGCTAGAAAAGCACTAATTGCCAAGACTGTTGAAGGAAAACAAATCCTCTTCTGTAACTGTACACAAGTTACTCTGCAAAAAGCAAAGCAAGGCTAACTGAAGAGACAGCTGCAAAACACACAATGATATAATGTGTTCGCCGATCTGCAAAATCATTTGAAAGTTGCTGCTTCAACAGCTGGTATCTGGAAAGTGCAAGCACCATTCAGTCTAGTTAAAATTAAACAGAGCAAGAATGTTTGTTATGCACACAAAAAGGAGGTTTGAATGTTGAAGTTAAAGCACTTTTAAGTCTGGAACAGTCAACAAAACACTTGTTGGCAGCTGGAAAAATTTCCCATAGTCATATTTGTTCAGTTATCTTCTCTTTCTAATTCTACAAACCTTATGATTACATCTTTGATAGCTCCTTCAATCTAGCTCATGTTGCAAAATCCTCTGAGTCTAACCCGTGTGTAGATTGAGCAAATAGTATGCACATGCTTAAGCTTAGCATTATTTAACATTGGTTACCATTAGAGTATAAGTAAAAAACAACTGGTTCCATTACCACAGAAAACTAAATATTTATACCCTCTCAGTACCAAACCACCACTAAACAGACGTGTAAACCTAACTAAAAAGTTAACAAAATGGTTCCATACAGCCTACTCTCCACCAAAACTGTTTCCCTAATCCCACTATCATGCCTGAATTGCCTGAATTTTCTAAATCACTCATATTTATTAAGTTTAATGACACTTTTGCAAATGGGTTCTGTAGAACGAGTGTCCACTTTGGAAGAGGAAAACAATGGTTGCATTTTAAGTATAGGAAGAATTGTTTTAAACAAAATTACATGTTTTCTCTACTGAAGTATTTCTCAGAGCACTGAGCAAGAATGATCCAGTAGGTAATTTCTCCCTCATGTAATTGTAAATAGAACACATTGTTTATGAAATTCTCATTCAGAGAATACTTATTAACATGTGGAAGACACATTTTTGCCCACTTTTACCCATCCCCCAGTCCTCCTTCTCTCTGGCTGTCACTACACTGTTGCCTGTGTCTACAGGTTATGCATATCTGTTCTTTGACTAATCCCTTCACCTTCTTACATCCGGTCCCCATCTCCCCTCTCCCTTCTGACAGCTGTTAGTCTGTTCCATGTATCCATGCCTCTGTTTCCATTTTGTTTGTCAATTGATTTTGTTCATTATACTTCACATATAAGTGAGATTATATAGTATCCGTCTTTTTCTAACTGGCTTATTTCACTTAGCATAACATTCTCCACGTTCATCTGTGTCATCACAAAAGGCAAGATTTCCTTCTATTTATGTCCACATAGTATTCCATTGTATAAATGTACTAGAGTTTTTTCTTTCTTTAAAAATGTTAATTTGAGTTGTCACAGAGTCTTTTAACTGAATAAAATTTTATGGCCCAAGGGAACAAAATGAATTGGTTTCCTTAGGTATCTGCTGAAATACTCACAGTAACATATTTCCCTAACTAATTCACCCAGTAAGCAGCACAAGTCACCTGTGAGGGGGAAACATTTGCTCATCCTCATATATTGCCTTAAGAAAGTCTGTACCCTGGTCTCTGCAGGAATGGCAAACCGCTCCTTCCTTTTTCCAATGCCTCTCACTGACTTCGTCACTGCTCTCCGGCAGAGGCGCTGTCACTCTCTGACAGGGGAGGGAGGGAGAAGAAACCAAACTGCTCCCTCTTTCTTGGATGATGTCTTTGCCCTGAGAGGGTGGATACTGTGTTCTCTGTCCATGCAGCCAAGGTCAGGGTCTAAGGCTTCATCCAGATACGCCACTTTCTTGAGCCTCACTCTCCGCATTTGAAAAATGTACGTAATACCTGCTTTGTGGGTTACTTGCAGATTAGAGTTTATTTGAGGGGAAAATAAAATTCCTGGCATTGTCTAAAAAAACCTCGTCAGACTTTTCTGCCATTATCATAAAATTCACCACAATTGCGTGCTGGATTTACACAGTCTGCATAGTAGCTATTGTTCCTCTGAGCTCTAAGAGTTAGAGGCTTTGTCTTTTTCATTTGGTGATTGCTGAGGCTGACGTCTAATGTGTGGCCAGGTCTTGGAATGCATGTAGAAAATGAATTCCCTAGAGCTAGTTAATTAACTTCTTTGCTTCTTGTGTTTTTATATCTTGACTACATTAGAAGTAGTTGTTTTGTGTTTTAAGAGTCTACCTACTTATGTATAGCTCTGTATTAAAGACAGGTAAATGAAGCCTAATGGATTTTTAACTGTAGAATTTCATTAATTAGCTTTCTTTTTCTTTACAAAATCAGATCAAATCAGGACAACTGGAGAAACCTCACGGTAGTCAAGGGATATCTTTTCTACTCAAAGTCACCAAGCCCTGCACCATCCTATCATTTAGATATTCATTTGAATAATGGAATTTCTTAATGATATTTATTGTTAACCTGAGTACGACTTGCTTTAATATGCTAAATAGGTAAACTTCTACTGGCAGGGAAAGAGTTTTGATTAGATAGCAAGGAAGAAACCAATTTAATCATAAACAAACATAATAGAATATATTGTAGACTATAAATAGTACTATGTTGGGCAGGGATGTTAAAATAAGTCATACAGTTGAAAAAGAGAAACGAGAAGTCAAAGATAAAGTGCCAACTTCAGCATGTGTGTGTGCGGATGTGTGCATGTTTTCTTTCTCCAGAATGGGAAAATCACTACATTAGGTTGATGAGGCTAAAAATAAAATACTGTAGAAGTTTGAGAGTATACTACCCTAGCTTTCATCAATTCAGCTCAGCCCTATATAAAGTGAATCAGCATCTCCCTTTCCGTTCTATTCAGCCCAGAATAATGAATTGGAGAAAAACCACATAACTATAAAAAACAAGCATATATGTGCATGACTCTTCACTGCCTCATCTTAATAACATTTCTACATTTACACAGTTAACTCTTCTCTAGGGATTTGAGAAATGCCAAGGATCCTTTGAATCTATACACCATGCAAAGAACTTGGGAAAAAAATAAGAATGATTCTAAGAAAATTAAGATTAGACTGCAAGTCAATCCTACTTCTTATACTGAAGACCCATCCATTCTTGCAGAAAACATGAACTTGGTCACTGCAGTCCAATTATTGCTACTGTTTGGTAGTCCTAATGCCCTCTCTATCCCCACGTTCCATACCATCCCTACCAATCTTTCCCTTGATCAATTACCATACAGGACTACCTATTTTCTAAACTTGAGTTGACCAAATTCTGAAATTTCCCTTATGCTTTAATTTCTATGCAGAAAGAATCATTAACATCATTTTTTCTCAAAAGTTTGTGAAAGAAAATTTTGTGAGGCAGTAAAACAAGAAAATATTTTCTTCTCTCTACCCTTTATGGGTACAGTATTTCTAGAACCATACTACTCTAATGTGACAGCCACTAGCCCCGTGTGGCCATTGTATTTTTTTCTTTCTTTTTGTTTTTTAATCGTTGTTTATTGTTGTTTGAATACAGTTGTCTCCATTTTTCCACCACCACTTCCCCCCCTTCCCACCTTCCATCCATCCCCCCTTTGGCTTTGTCCATGGGTCCTTTATACATGTTCTTGTTATGACCTTTTCCCTTCTTTCCCTTGTTATCTGCCTCCCCTCTCCCCTATGGTTACTGTCAATGTGTGGCTATTTTAAAAAACAGTATGGAATTTCCTCAGAAAACTAAAAATGCAACTGCCTTTTGACCCAGTGGTTCCAAAGTTGGGAATATTCTCTAAGGTTCCTGAAACATTAATTCACAAGCAACTATATACTCCGATGTTCAAAGCAGCATTATTTACAATAGTCAAGTGCAGGAAACAGCCTAAGGGCCCATCAGTAAATGAGTGGATCAAAAAACTGTGGTACATTTATACAATGGACTACTACACAGCAGAAAGAAAGAAGGAGCTCTTACCTTTTGCAACAGCATGGATGGAACTAGAGATCATTATGCTAAATGAAATAAGCCAGGTGGCAAAAGACAAATATGATATGATCTCACTTATAATAGTAACCTAATCAACAAATCAAATGAGCAAATTAGAACCAGAGGCATGTAAACAAGGAACAAACTGACAGGGACCAGAGGGGAAGAGGGAGGGGGATAAAGGAAGAAAGAAGGGGAAGGGCCTGGCTAAAGAACAAATATAAATGACCCATGGGCATGGACAACAGGATGGGCATTCACTGTGGGAGTAGGGGATGGTCAGGGAAGAGCAATGGGAGAGACATTGAGACAACTGTAACAGAACAATAAAAAAATAAATATTGCAAAATGTTAAAAAAATAATTGACTTAAAACTTTAGTAATTCAATCACACAAGCCACATTAATTAACACTGCTCAATCACCACATGTCAATACTGGATGGATAGAGAATACTTCATCATCAGAGAAAGTGCTAATATACACTGCTATTGTAGTGTTTAAAAAGTCTTGCTCTAATTAGACAAATAAAAATGTAAGCAAAATTATAAGTATTCCAATTTAGATTTAAAATTACAAAACATTCCTAAATAAATGCAACTGTCAGAGATACACATTGTCCAGGAAAAAAAAAGAGGTGAATAGGTCCATTGAGAAGTATTTAAACCAAAGCTATGCAATTTTTTAAAATCCTCTACAAGAAGCTGAATTAAATGAGTTTACAATTCTAAAGGCATTTAATCAGAAAAAAATGAATTCAGTTCAATTCCACAAAACCACAATTTCCCCTTTCTTAATTAGCAGGTATTTTTCATTTAGTTACAAACCAGGGAAGGTTTGACTTTAAGTTGCTAGGTCATAGAAAATTTCTCAAGGTTAAAACCAGCAGTTTTTATTTTTAATTAAGAATGGAAATGGATTATGAATCTGTGTCTGGGTTTTGATCAAATGTTAAATAAGCTTGGTAATTAGCATTTTAAGATTGCACAAACACTAATTTAACATAAAATTTAAAATCCTTTAAAAATTTTTTTATTGTTATTCTATTACAGTTGTCCCATTTTGTTCCCCTTTACTCTCTTCTGCCCAATCCATCCCACCCCTGCTCCCACAGTCAATCCCCATACTGTTGTCCATGCCCATGGGTCATTCATACATGTTCTTTGATGAGTCCCTTTCCCTTCTTTCCACCATTATCTCCCATCCCCTCTGGCTGCTGTCAGTCTGTCCCATGTTCTATGCCTCTGGTTCTATTTTGCTTGTTAGTTTATTTTTGTTCATTAGGTTCTTCTTATCGGTGAGGTCATACAGTATTTGTCTTTCACTGACAGGCTTATTTCACTTAGCATAATGCTCTCTAGTTCCATCCACGCTGTCTCAAAAGGCAGGAGTTCCTTCTTTCTTTCTGCTGCGTAGTATTCTATCATGTAAATGTACCACAGTTTTTTGATCCATTCATTTACTGATGGACACTTAGGCTGTTTCCAGTATTTGGCTATGTAAATAATGCTGCTATGAATAGGGGTGCATACATTCTATTGAACTGGTGTTTTGGGATTCTAGGGACTATTCCCAACATTGGAACCATTGGGTCAAAAGGTAGTTGCATTTTTAGGTTTTTGAGGGAATTCCTTACTGTTTTTCACAATGGCTGCACCAGTCTGCATTCCCACCAGCAGTGTACTAGGATTCCCTTTTCTCCACATCTGAGCTAGCACTTGTTGTTTGTTGATATATTAATGATAGCCCTTCTGACAGGTGAGGTGATATCTTTTTTGTGGTTTTAATTGGCATCTTTCTGATGGCTAGTGATTTTGAGCATCTTTTCACATGTCTATGGGCCATCCACATGTCCTCCTTGGAGAAGTGTCTATTCAGGTCTTTTGTCCATTTTTTAATTGGATTATTTGTCTTCCTGGTGATGAGTCAAATGAGTTTTTAATATGTTTTGGTGATCAAACTCTTGTCTAATGTATTGTTGTCAAATATGTTCTCCCATATAGTCAGTTCCCTTTTAATTTTGATGGTGCTTTCTTTAGCCATGCAGAAGTTTTTTAATTTGATGTAGTCCCATTTGTTTATTTTTTTCCTTTATTTCCTTTGGTGTAGGAGATATATTGCCAAAAATATTGCTATGTGGGATATCTGAAATTTTCCTGCCTATGTTTTCCTCTAGGATTTTTATAGACACAGCTTATATTTAAGTTGTTTATCCATTTTGAGTTTATTCTGGTACATGGTCTAAGTTGGTGGTTATAGTTCCAAATATACCATGTTAATGGATTGGAGTAATTAATATCATTAAAATGTCCACACAACCCAAAGCGAGGCAGCCTATAAATTCAACACAATTCCTGTTAAAATACTAATGTTGTATTTCACAGATCTAGAACAAATATTTTAAAAATTTATATGGAACCCCAAAAGACCCCAATTAGCCTCAGCAATCTTGAGAAAGAACACTTTGGAGGGATCACAGTACCTGATATCAAACTATACTACAAACTATACTTTTATATATAAAAGTCTGATACTGGCATAAGAACAGACACATTGATCAGTGGAACAGAATAGAGAGCCCAGAAATAAACCCAAGTCTCTTTGGTCAAAATTTAGAATCCTTACGAACACGGAAACTGCAGCCAAAAACATAAGGGCACTACATTTTAAAGAATGATACTAATGTAAGGGGATGTGAAAGATATTCGCACACTATAATTCCTTAATGTTTTTCTTCTTCAAATGAAGATTTCTTAACCTTTAGTTTTCCTGATGAGGTGGCAATTATGAGTATGTAGAAATATTGTTCCTGAGAATACATCAAGCTCCCACTCTCCTCTGATTGTTCCACTGTGAGGGACAGGGCTGGGACTTAGTACCTGGAGAAAGGTGGAACCATTAAATAAAAATTAAAAGAAAAAGACAATTTCCACACATCTCAAGGATAAATGGTTTCTTCAAAAGAAATGGTCTTACTTGCCAAAGAATCATTCTTGTTTCATTCTTGTACTGCCCTCCTATGCTGTTTATGCACAGACATAATTAGTAGATCCTACTTTGAGACTTTATTAATTTAGATGTGTATGAAAAAATCTGAACTATCTTAAAAATCTTTCAGATTTTTTAAATTGATGTAATGGTTCAGAATTAACTGTTCCCTTTAGGAGATAATTTTTGACTAGATTTATTTATTTAAAGGTTTTTTACTTATTTTTTTGAGAGAGGGGAAGAAAGGGAGCAAAGGGAGAGAAACATCAGTGTATGGTTGCCTCTCACATGGCCTCCACTGGGGATCTAGCCCGCAACCCAGGCATGTGCCCTGACTGGGAACTGAACCAATGACCCTTTGATTCGAAGCCCACGCTCAACCCACTGAGCTATACCAGCCAGGGCCAGATTTTTTTTATTCTTTTAGGTTTTTTTACTTTAAACAAAATTTAATTACACAAAGGTCACATAATATTTTTCTACTTTCTGCACAATTATTCTTACTGTCTACAGAAAGGCTGCTTCTTATCAGGTGATGTCAAACACTGAAATCCTGATTTTAACAGAATAGTAATAAAAATGCTTCAGTGATTTAAACTGAAAGTAGCACATTGGTACATGTCTCTTGAACTTATCACAAATGCACAAATGTATTTTTACTTATCAGAAATGTACAGATTTTTTTTATTCAAAAATACAAAATAAATTATCTGTAGGCATGGACAATGACAGCAGTATACCACTGTATGTTGTCATCTGAAACCAGCAACTGACAGTTACAGTGATTCTTCTTAAACATCAGCCACTGTCTTCTTCAGTCACTTCCTTTAACTGACTTCTCTGAAGTTATAGGTGATAAGCACTACCTTGAGCTTCCTCTCACAGTTCTCATCAATGATGGTAAAGCACTGTTCTGAGATTAGAACCTGCCCCCTCCCACACCACCTCCCATTCCACCCACCCCAGCCATCTCAGGCTCTTTCCATTCTTTAGGAATTTCTGTGACTATGACTTCTGATGTTGTTAACAGAGAGGCCATTCCAAGAGCACCCAACAATGCAGTTCTTACAAACTTAGTTGGATTAATGATTCCTTTTTCCAACATATTCACAAAATCTCCAAGCATAGTGCCATAGCTTCTGAGCAACTTGGCATAATTTTCTCATCAATGATCCCTCAACACCTATTCTTAGCAATGATTACTTCAAGAATGGCTGAGGTTCCATTATTTTCTTTAAGTATCTGTTTTTTATTTCTGGAGACTGAAGAAGAATGGGAGAGAAACATTGATATGAAAGAGAAACATCCATTGGTTGCCTCTTGAATATGCCCCAACCAGGGTCCAAATTCGCAACCCAGGCATGGGCCCTGACTGAGAATCAAAGAGGCAACCTTTCACTTTTCTGGATGATTCCCAACCAAATGAGTCCCACCAGTCAGGGCCCATTATTTTCTTAATACGATTAATAGAATGAATGAAAATAGAACAAGGAAAGGGTAAGTACTATGAATCGAGGGACTAATAAGTTTTTCTTGTTTCCAAATATCAATGTCCTGCTTTCTCTCTTTCTTAATGAATGACAAGTATGTCCACTTATGCTCTATTAGGGTTACTTCTTGGGGATAAAACTCTAAAGTCCTTAGGAAAATGCAAATATATTAAGCAAGTCGGTTGGTAGCATTTAATTTAAATTAGTATAAAAAGTAAGCTCATATTATGTGAAATGGTTCAGGTAGACAAATATAAAGAATAATGAAGTCATGGTACATGAGAACAGGATTTGGAAGACTCTAGATGCTGACCTCTACTCAGCAGGGTAGTCCTAGGTAGAGTGTTCTATGCCAAATTGCAAAAGGCATTGATGAGAAAAACGAGCAGAGAATTAGGCTAGCAGTGTAAACTGATAGATATTTCATAACCTTTATAAGTGCTCTACCTGCTCAAGGAAGTACTAGTCTTATAAAGTCGTACTTTTCTGTAAAATAAATTAATTATGTCCACCAAAGACACCAATGAGTATGACACAGTTTTCTTCTAAATGGTTCTTCCTTTGTTGTTAATCAACCTTCATTTTTAATCTGCATATGGAAAAGATTAAATGCTATGTGCTTAATGACTTTGGAAAAAAACTATTAGCTGAATGTTTTATCTCACCACAGGGCTTCTTGTACACCTATGTGAAAATGCAAGAATTACTGCAGAGATTGGCAGAAGGAATGGTTATTTGAAACTGCTTCTATACAACAAATGATCTCTCTCAATGCTTTCATTCTTCAAATATAGCACTGCTCTAGATGGAAAAGACACCCAACCAAACCATCTGTCAGAGAAGATAGAGTTCAGCTGGAAGAGGGCGTTTGTTTTGCTGCACTCTTACACTTCTTGCTTCAGACTAGATGAACTGTGGGGGAACATAAAGTACTCTGTTCTCAGATGCAACACACTGGTGGACAGAAATAGTGACGGGACTCGGAGTTGGTGCAATTTCTGTAAAATCTAAATATAATTGTCCCCCTCTAGAGACATTCTGTTATGTGTTTCCTGATGAATAAAGGTCAACTATGTAGGAGGCTGGCCTCCTGCCTCATTTTAAAACACTGTAGGTATTTAAATATATATTATGTGTTGTGTATTTTGTACTCTGACAATGTTTGATCTCCAAAGTGTCAACTAGGAAATTTCAGATATTGTTTGGCATGTACTCAAACACAAATCTACAACTTGTAAATTATACCTTACAAAATCAAGATTTTTTAACCATCCCATGAAGACAGTGAAAAGGGAAATTGTAACACAATGACTATCTTCTTTAAAGTGTCTTTCAGTCTAAATACAAACTTAATATAATATGGTGCTATGAATAAAAATAATGAATTAGAAAGTGTCCAAAGAGGACAACAACAAAACACCAAATCCAAAAAATATCAAATCCTAAATGAATCACAGATTTCCTCTCAAATACACTTGGGAATTAAGTATGAAACTAAAATAAAAAGAGAGCAGCATGGCTCTGTGGAGACAAAAAGACCCTCTTGGGTATGTGCCGCATTCAAACTGAAGGTCTAAACACTCAGATACCTGAAGAAGGATTCTTAGTGTGGAAACCGAAAATATACATCAGCTGACAACAACTGAATAGTTATTTATAAACGACTGTGATTCTCAGTGCTTAAAAAACAAGAGATTCCAAAAGAAATAAAAGGATTCACCTGATCCTGATACTCTCCACACTACCTGGGGCTATTGTAAAAGGAACATACAAATGTCCAACAAGTCCTAAGTAGAAAAACTACATCTATACATGTAACCAAATACATAACTATACATAAATATATAAATACATAAAATATTAAGGAGTTCTGTGCAACTTCACTGCTAGACTTCATTAAACACAGCAGTGGTTAACAGTGGTCTATAGCAGCAATTTCCAATCATTTTTATCTCATGGCACACATAAACTAATTACTAAAATTCTGCAGCACACCAAAAAATATTTTATTTTTTGCCAATCTGACAAAAAATCAGAGGTATAATTTTGATTCATTCACACCAGACAGCTGTTGCTGTGTTGCCTGCTGTCATTTTTTTATTTGACAATCTAAGGGCAAAGAGATCAATGCCCCTGACTAAATAGTCAGGTGGCAATGGGGGGAAAAATGAGGACAGCTATAATTAAACAACAATAAAAAAATTTAAAAACAAAATTCCTGTGGCACAACAGTGTGCCATGGCACAAGGGTGTACAGCACATTGGTTAAAGTATGGACTCCTTGTCCGGTATCTGGAACCTCCTCTTTACAAACTGTCTAGCCTTAGGCAAGTACTTTCTGTCTCTATGGCTGATTTCCATTATACTGAAAATGGGCATGATAAGATTATCACCTAAATTGCTTATTAAAGTTTTAAGTTTATTAAAAATTCAATATTTTATGAAATATTTTAATAAAGTTAATAAGAACTTTAATAAAAATTGTGCCTGAGATTTAATAACACTTCAATAAGCATTAGCTATTATTTCTACAACTGTTAATATTATTATCTACATCATAAGTAGCCTGTGGCATATTTTAAGACAGACTGCAAATGCTGCTTAAAAATGTAAATAGGTTCCACTTAATATTTCAAATATGAAAAATCTTCAGCATTTGAAAAAAAAGTAAGGAGAGCTTTTCTCTCCTTCTCCTTCATAAGATCTACTTCTTAAGAGGTGACACTGTAGGCTCTTGCTTAGAAGAAACTTCCATTCTTTCATTTCACATCCATTTATTAAATACCTATTCCACACCAGACTTTCTAAGGTAGGTGCCAGAGATTTAGTACTGAAAAGGAACAAGGAAACTCCTTGTCCTTACTAAACTTACGTTCTGCAGTGCGTGGGAGGGGATGCAAAATAACAAAGATAGTGAATAAAAACAGAACATACTAAAGGGTGGTACAAGCTGTAAAAAAAAAATAAAGAGTGCTTGGAAATAAAGTGGTATAAATTGTAGGTAAATTCTTAAAAGACATGTCTGAGGAACAAGCAAGAGTTCCAGAGTGTACATAGAGAGTGATATACAGTTATATAAGCAATAAATATATCAATATTTTCCAGATGTGAGACTACAGAGTTAATACAGACTAAAGAATTTCATGGGGTAACTTTGCCACAATCCACAGTAGTACCATAGGGCTGAATAGCATGAGTAACAGAGTTTGAGAAGATGAGTTCAGGGATGTATATTTTATAGGTTCTTGTAAGTCATTAAAAGAACTTTGACTTCTACTCTAAGTGAAATAAGGAAAATATGGAGAATTCTAAGCTGAGAATCGCTCTTTTAAGTCTCCGCCTAATCATGTAGGACAGATATACTATTTTTACTAGTCTTGATGCAGCTATATAAATCATTTCCAAGAAAAACAAGGCCTATAAGATCACTGAGTTGTGATGAAAAAGCAATAAATGAGAAATACAGGAGAAGATGCTGAGAGGAAACGCACTAAATTAGCAAACCTCAGTAAGTGTTTCAAAAAGAGATGCATCGCATAGAGGAGCTACTACACAAAGGACAACACATCAAAAATGGTATAGCCAGGATACTCTCACTGAAGTCAGTCAACTTCAACCATTTTTAGTCACTAGTTATAAAAAATAACACCTCTTTTAATTACAAAATCTTATTAAAAATCATAACCATGTAATTCTGTAGCATAACATTATCACACACAAGCATACCATATGACATTTTAAGTGAAATGTTCAAATTAAATCTATAAACTATTACACCCATATTATCACCCGACCAACCACACTCAAGAAGGCCTTACTCCTGCCAAACCCAGTACATTACAGAGACAGAATAGCATGTGTCATGACTATTATGAAAATTACCATTTTAGGACTGCTACAAAATTTGGTGATAAGATCTTAAAGAATATAGACACATACTATGCAGTTTACCCAGTTGAATTCTGAATCACACTAACTAAAAATGTTATAGTATATTCACTTTCTTAAACATTCTTCAAGAACCTAATCTCCTGCTGCTTCATCCAAATGGCATGTGGATTAACCCAACTCTCAAATTTTATGGCCAACATTTTCCAGCATCCCAAATTCTGGTGATAAATTTGATCATCTACTAGGGTTTATGGTATATTTTTAAAGGCAGTATAAAAATAAGATGTTAATACCCAAAGAACCTGAAAATAGATTCAGTAAGATTTCTCACCCTAAAATTTGAATTCTGAGCTGAATTAGTGACCAAAAATGATTCAAGTTGATTGACTACCATTGGGAGTATCTTGACTATACCACTTTTGATACGAAACTGTTCTGGTAACTCCTGAAGGTAAGTTTATAAATCCATATTGCCAACTTCACTTGTTCAAGTCTCCTCTGTTTCTTCAGTACTTCATAATTAAACCTTTGTCCCTGTCACAGTGATCTGTCAGAACTGCCCACCATCTCACTGCTACCAGGTTAAACCTTATCAATCCATTTTAAAGATGTGACCTAAGGTCCAATGTTAATATAAGGCAGCTTCTGAGAGGAAGCTCTCTCTTACGACTTCACATATTTTGTCATAGTACGTGATTCTACACAAATGCTTCACTTTGACTGTGTTTTGTCATCATCCTCCAAATGTCCTCTGGCAAGCTCCTTCAGGACAGTTGTCTTCATGCCACACTCATACCTCCTTAAAAAGTGAGAGGTGAAAGAGAGCTCAATAAAGATTCATAAATACCTCACCAATTTCCAAGAGGACATGGTCAGAAGTCTTGTCTGACTTTGCTTCTAGTATAATAAGTGTATAATTCAAGCTTTTAAAAAGTGTTCTATTTCATGGGAATAGCTACCCACTAAAAGGAAGGAGACATTGCTTCAGTTTTAGCTATTGTAGATTAACACAATTAAAACAAAATTACTGTATATTCCAAAATAGGAAACTTTAAAACCCCAAGTATTCAGAAAGTATCTAAAATAGAGAAAATTTCATAGAAATAATTTTAAAATATGAATTCTGAAGAGAGGGGAGAGGAATAAGTGTTTGGGCAGGAGACTGCCGACACACAAAGCCCAGCTAGGAGAAGCAGGTAGACCCAAGAATCCAGTAAGGCCGAGGTCATTACGTTCCATTAAACATCCGACACCTGAGGAAAGAACCTGCTCCACTGAGCAAATGTATGTAAGATGAACACTGATTCTCCTCCTCCAGCTGGAATCTCTTCTATTTCAAATAGATCAGAAACCCATATGGGGAAAACCTCTCAGAAATATTGCTCTGCTTTATGAATTGTCCACAATTAATAAAATGAACATCAGGTTCCCTAAAAAATGGTGCTTCAATGACATACATTTTTCCTCAATACTAAAAGCACCTTGGATGGACATGAAGCGCTGCTCCTGTGTATTCCTCTTACAATGTATTCTTTATCTAGGCTCTTGTTGCATTAAATACATGGATTATACATTATACATGAATTATACATGGATAATACATTAAATACATGGATAAATACATGGATGTCAGAGCAAATCTACTTTTTCACCAAACTGTAAGTAATAAAGCAGGTGCTGTACTGTGTGCTGGTATACAAATGAACATGGAAAAGATGTGAGAGAAAATCAGAGTATCCATTTAAGAGTTGCCCTTTTGCCTTGTTGAGGGTGGAGTGCCACAAATTATACTGCCATTGGCATTAAAGGAAGGAATACTGTGCAGCTACACCAAAGGAGAATAGGTGTTAAGAATTCTGGAAAAGCATCAGAAAGATTCTACCACTTCTAAATGACCAAAGTCCCACAATTTTGGATTGTTATCTAATACAGGGGTCCCCAACCTCCCTCCTCCCCAACTGTGCACACATCTTGCATTACTGCCGCCACCTCCTGTCTCCCAACCCCGCTTCCTGGCCTGAGCTCTACTTCCTGTCTCCCCGCCCAAACTCCAATCCATGGAAAAATTGTCTCCTGTGAAACTGGTCTCTGGTGCAAAAGAGGTTGGGGACTGTTGATCTAACTTACAGTAACAACAACAACAACAGTAACTTCTGGAAACCCACAGGCAAAGTAGTGTTGATTGTGACAAAACAATCAAATAAACTTATTAACACAAGTAGACATGAGAGCGTGAGCATAAGCAGACACTTTGAATGCAGAAGTAAATAAGTGGGTAGATTTTAAAACAAAAGCTCACACTGACATCTGAAAATACATAACATACTTTTACAAGACAAATGTCTAAGGTAAGCCTCTTCCTTCTGCATTTGCCAAACCAACAAAATATCCATCTATTCATCCTTAGAGGTATGCAGGAGTGTGTATGTATGGTGTTTTTCATCATATTAGAACATAAATAACATTTACACTTAGCATCGTTAGGAGTACACAACCATGATAAAACATAAGAGGGACAATAATCACATCATCTTAAAGTTACATCTTTCTTGAAGGCCACCATGAAGCAGAATTAGAATCCTCTGTCTCATGAGTATAAAAAAAGGCTTTTGAATTAAAGGGGATCCTTCATCTTAAAATTACATGCTGCTCTCCAATATAAGTTTGCCCAGTCAGTGGTGGTGACTAATATGTATTAATGTCGGTCCAAAATATACCCCTAAATCTCCAACAGACACTGTCCCAATTTAGAATTACTAAATATGCAAAATGTAACACTAGGAAGTTGAACAACACAGTTCTCCAATGCATAGCACAGGGAAAATTACTCAGTTGGTGCTGTGTCACTGAGGGGACCTGAGATACTGTGTCTACCAAGACTGACAAGCATATAAAACACTGAGTAATTTCCTGTTGAATTCACATCTTATATTAGTATATTAAACCTCACACATAAATGCTCTTTCTGGTCCCCTGACATCTAGATCACAGCAAGTAATCTAGATTGTTGCAAGGTAGGTTACAATTGCTTGAAAAATCACTCCAGCCTCTTACAAGAGCAGCACGAAGAATGAAGAGTACTAGTCAGAAAGTCAGACCACCATGTGAAGGTGGACCTTTCCAGTGGGTTATTATCGACAGGTTTACAAACTCCCCTAAACCTC
>PVKM010019812.1:0-23895 GCA_004027735.1 Carollia perspicillata | reverse complement strand
TACAAAGAAGTGCACAGGAGACTGTCAGCTGATTTCTCAAAGGAGACCTTACAGGCAAGAAGAGGCTGGAAAGAAGTATTTAAAGTCATGAAAGGCAAGGAGGATCTATATCCAAGATTGCTCTATCGAGCAAAGCTTTAATTTAGAGTGGAAGGGCAGATAAAGTGCTTCCCAGATAAGGTCAAGTTCAAGGAGTTCATCATCACCAAACCCTTATTATATGAAATGTTAAGGGGACTTATCTAAGAAAAAGAAGATAAAAAACACGTACAGTAAAATGACAGCAAATTCACAATTATTAACAACCACACCTAAAACAAAAACAAAAATGAACTAAGCAAACAACTAGAACAGGAACAGGACCACAGAAATGGAGACCACATGAAGGGTTATCAACAGTGGAGTTCGAGGGGGAGAGAGGGGAAAAGGTACAGAGAATAAGTAGCTTAGATGGTATGTAGAAAATAGACAATGGGAGGGTAAGAATATTATGGGGAAAGTAGAAACCAAAGAACTTACATGTATGACACATGGACATGAACTAAAGGGGGTGAATGTGGGTGGGAGGGGGTGTGCAGGGTGGAGGGGAGTGAAGGGGGGGGAAATGGGACAACTGTAATAGCATGATCAATAAAATATATTTTTTAAAAAAGAACCTAATGAAACTCCCTTGCACTCTAGACAGACTGTAGATTTCCCTGTAAGAGGAATAAAAGATGCACAAAACCCAGGAGTTAATCAACAGACCAGAAGCCTGGTATTAGAACCATGTGAAATCCAAGTTCCCTTCCAGAGATTTAGAAATATGAAAGTACCTTGTAACAACCTTCCTAGTTCATAGCTTCCCCTGCTGGAGTGTCTCTGGTGAAAAAATGAGTGCAAAATACGATTAAGGCACCATTTGACATGGGTTCTGGTACATCATGGGGAAAAGCCTGTACTCTGGAATAACACCCACTATGCCTAACAACAACCATTAGATTGAAAAATTCCTTGATAGCAAAGACCATATCATCGTACTTATTTTGGATTCCAAATGCCTATACAATTTCAGGCCCAGAGCAGCTACTTGTAAAAGTCAGTTAAGAACCTGAAAGTGGTATGTGGATAGCAGCATGTTGTCAGGACAGATCTGGTGCCTCTCTTCCTCAGTCCCAAAATTCCAATAGTATCACGAGCTTAGACAGAAGATCTTCAATAGACTTCAGATAGTGGTAGGTCCAGAGGGAGATTCAAATGGGTGAAATAAACATACTGTCCCCATGAATTACTTTCATTTGTGTAGGAAGATGAAGTCACCACGAAGCAGTAGAACAAGGCAACAGTCTTGAAGTTTGGTATTATAGGGATCTTTATCATGTGATTCAGTACCCTTCAGACTCCAAGGGCCTTGAGGACCTGTAAGTAGTTGAGAACAGCATTCAGGATATAAGGCAATCACCTCCCAAAATAAAACCGCTTGTAGACGTCTTCATCAGCACAGGGCTATGCTATCTTTCCAGAAGATTGTATAAAGGGGCCCTTTGTCCCTGGGCCAGAGGCAGAGAAATAAAAATGAGCTATAGACCTTGATGAAAATTTTATGCTACCTCCACCAGGAGACAGATTTAGAGAATAGCCTGGTCAATTTTCTTTCTTTTTTTTTTTTAAGATTTTATTTATCTTTAGAGGGGAAGGGAAGGAGAGGGAGAGAAATACCAATGTATGGTTGCCTCTTGTGCGCCCCCTGCTGGGAACTGGCCTGCAACCCAGGTATATGCCCTGACTGGGAATTGAGCCACGATCTTTTGGTTCGCAGGCCTGTGTTCAATCCACTGAGCTACACCAGCCAGGGCTCAATTGTCTTTTGATAGTTTCTGTCAATATATCGAGATTCATCAAAAGTAATTTATATAATTTACAGGACTGGGTGAATTTTAAGAGGGGAAAGATGTACCTGCCTGAATTCACTAAAAAAGTACTAAATTAGGAGACCCAGCCCTTTGCATTTAGATGGCATTATGTACTTTTCAAAACATTTAATAACCCTTTTGTCCATTATGATAGAGATATTAAGAACACCACCTCTGGAGTCAGTACACGAGCAGTTAAATCCTAGTTGACCACTTCTTAGGTTTGTGACTTTGTTTGAGTCAATTACTTATTCCCCATTAATCCTGTTTCCTTGTATGTAGAATGGGTGTGACACGAATAGCATGTACCTCACTGAGTTGTAGTGAGGATGAAATGAATTAATCTATGAAAGCACTTGACATAATGTCTAGCCTATAGTGTTCTACAAATGACCCATCTTAATGTTACTCTTAATACAACCCTTCGAGGTAGGTGCTTTCAAAGGGACAGAACCCTAGGATCACAGAAAAACAGGATGGTTTTTGCAGCCAAATACCCAATCCTCACAGTATTCGCCGCCTACTTTTCTTTGTCTTTATTTCTGCTTAACCAAAAGCTAGGAGTCAGTGCTCATTCCCACTTAAGAAGATGAGTGAAAAGCAGAATTAACCCATGGACTTTCCTCAATTCCTGTCATTTTAAGACATGTTTATTTGGCAATTACAACAATGTTTCTTGTTAATTTAAATGCCCCCTCTAGTTCTCCAGTTTTTCCCTTGAAATAGTTAAGCCCTCACTGTTAGCACCTTGATTTAAAGACACAGTAACTTGGGAGAGGGGCAACAGAAGAGACTCCTGATTCCTGTAGAGGCAGTGGTACCATTCACCACCAAAAGTCATGGCATGCTGTGTGGTTCTGTTCATGCTACTAGAGCAAAATCAAATATTCAGAGTTTAGACATGCATTATAAAATGGCTAACTGCAGAGCTGGACACATGGGCTGAAGATAACTAAACTATCCTATTGCATCTTATTCCCATGTTGATGGTCTCCAAATTAATGTCATAATGACAAATAAACATGTTAGAAATGCTGCTACTATATTTGTATTTGTTGTCTTAATCTTGCTGTCTCTATTGAGAGGAATAGATTTAGCTATTCTCTATTGAGAAGAATAGATATTTTCTACATGTGAATTGATGTTTCCTTCATATTTTCATTATTTGCTATGTAGTGTATACTTCTCAAAGACAAGATGCTTAGATACATTTTTTTGCTTCCCACTAGATAGTATTTGTTTAATTTTTACTGAGACATCATATGTGTTACTGTGTTTGTTCTCTCTCCTTTATATATTGACTTATATAAAACTTACAGATTTGCAGTCCATTTGCAGTTATTTAGTCTTTGTAGAATTTTTATTTTTTTTTGGTAGAGTCTATGAATTTTCAATAAAACTCATCAATGTTGCCTTATTGACCAAAACCAGAATACTGTTATCTTATATACACAAGAATGTGAGTATTGCTGGTGATCCAATGACTGCTAATACAAGGGCCCTCCAACATAATATTTGTTACTGTCATACCAGCTTCATTGGTTGTTTTAATCACCATTCTATGCTAGTTGTTTATGTTTATTAAAAAAAACAAACAGAAACTGAAGCTCTGTTCTGTTTGGAACCCAGACAAAAAATAAAGGCTATACTGGGGATGTAATGTGCAGCATGGTGACTATAGTTAATAATACTGTATTGTATAATTAAAATTTGCTAAAAGAGTACATTTGAAGAGTCCTCACCATGCCAAAAAAAGGTAATTATGTGAGGTGATAGATATGCACATTAACTTGATTGTGGTAATCATTTCACAGTGTACACAAATATCAAACTATCACATTGTATACTTTAAATATATATATAATTTTTGTCAATTATACCTCAATAAAGCTGGAAAACTCCCAAAGACTTAAAAAAAATCTTTAGGCCTACCAAACTCCTCTGGGTCTCATAGGTTAGAAATAAATATATTTCTCCCCAGATTTCCATTTAGAGTCCTGAGATCAGTTCAACCCACTAGGCCTAGCAACCTTGCAATCTCTGGCCAATGTCCAAAATAGAGTCCTTTCTTAAATCTTTTCCTGTCTTTCTATTTCCATACTTATGGACATGAGCTTCTTTACCCCTGGTTCACTTTCTCAGTTTTCAGGATTAATTTCCATATTGCTACCTGGAACACCCCACTCCATAGGGGGAAATATTCCCCAAGTCTTCAACATTTGATATCTGTTACATTGTCACCTGAGTAATAGCTCTGAAATTTGAAGCTAATCTTGCCATTCCACTGCCTGAAAATTCTTCATCTAGACTGGAAGAGTGCAAACCCCAAAGAAAGGCAGATAAGACCCTACTATATTTGATCTCTACTGATCTTATATTTTTTCCATCCCTCCCCTTTGCTATAGTTATACCAAGTTTCCTGCAGTTCTTCTAATACACTACATTGTTTCTAATCTCCTCTGGCCCTTAAGAGCTATTGTTTCTTCTGTATGAAAAATGCCTTCTGTCTGACAAAAACCATAACCCTGGTTTGATTATGTTCTTCCTAATCAAGCTTAAATGTACTTCCTCTGTGAAATCTCCTTCCTTACGCTGTTAGGAGTCCCTTTCTCCATCCTTCAGTAGCAACCTGTTGTCATCTTTGCACTGAGCTATCATGTCCAAAATTCATTACATTTTAAATATCTTCAAGGACAGGAACTGTCCCTTTTTCATCTTCCACCCTTTTTCTGCTGTCCAAAGCATCCTCTGTCTTTCTGGGAACATAATAAACACTGTATAAATGCTGCATGAATGAATTTATGAAGGTTTAATGGGTTCCTCAAGATCACAGAATAAGCCAGAAGTGGAGCTGGAGTTAGCCATTCTTATTTAGTTAGAGATAAAAGATCTACTAACTAAAAATCAACCCCAATCCCCACTTAAAGCTTCATAACAAGATACAACTTAGTAATTCTAAGAAAAGAGGTTTCTTCTAAGAGAAAGGATGGAGTTTCTTTCCCAAGTGTTCTATTTTTAATACAATTCCCCAAAAGAGGTCTGTCCTGCTAATATATGACTGTAGTTATAAAAAATGGTTTGTCAAGCCATATTGACACTTCTTTTGTAGTTCATCAAGTGTTTAGCTTTTTAAAAAAAAGTTTTTTACATGTTACTGTCTTCCACAGTTTAGAGATCTGTTCTGTTTCTTACATAATGCCAGCATCACTTAGTTAAACAGGAATGGGCACAAGTCTCAAAAAAATCTACCATGCTTTCAGTATTTGTTGATTAGAATATACTATTGAATAATGGCTTACACCAACCTAGTGCTTTCCACTTTTCAAATCTTGGTGAACTCCTACTCACCCTTCAATAACCCACCCAAGTTCTATATCCTCTGGTTCCTCTGGGACCATTAGATATCCTTCCTCGTCTGTCCTTCCAGATTATCCTGTGCCTACCTAGGTGGAATGACATTGCATTCTCTATTGTATGTAGGTCTGCCATCCTCACTGAACTGTGAGCTCTTAGAAGACAGAAACTAGTCTTTATTCATCTCTCTTTGTATACACCCTGTACTTTACATAATACCTAGTATGTATAAATGTTTGTGGTATGGAGATGGAAGGCAAGGCAGTAATGTTCTTTGGGACAATATCAACAATTTTGCTTTGTAGAAAGGTACAATCTTTGGCACCAATTTCTCATACAATAATACCGTAGTAAGTTAAAGAGAGTCTTGCCCTCTGCTGAACTGCTGTAGTCCTCTTATTTTTGTACTCTTCATTTTGCAATATACATGCCCTTACTTCTTTTGTAGTTACATTTTTATCTGTGCATTTAATATACATTCTAGATGGCAGCCGATATAAAACCCACAGCTCAAACATATAGTCTCTCTCAGGGCAGGGAATTTATTTTTCTATCCCCAATACTTTGAATGGTGCCTGACACATAAGCTTCAGTAAGTATTTGTTGTTTGAATAAATGAATACAGGCACAGATTGGTTGCTTAAGATACATTTTCTTAGAGTTACTATCTGGCCCCTCAAAGGGTAGTAGTTCTTTATTTTGGTTTCAGGATTCTTTGAAATGAAACTAAACCAGAAATTAATATGAAGAAAGCATGTAATTAGTTTACTTTCCTGTAAAAAGTTATGTTAGGCTGACATAAGATCCCTTCCTTTCCTTTTTTATACAGCGGTATAACCTACAGACCCTCTTTATTAAGCTGGGCAGAAGAGTATAGGGCATGCCTAGGTGACGTGCTAAAGGCCACACAACTGGCTAGTTGCTGCCTGACATGATTGTGAATGCAAGGACGGTATCAGGCTCAATGTCAAAGGAGAAAGAATACTCTGAGATAAACATGGTTTGCAGATTGATTGATTGAGTGGTTGATTGAAAACACCAAGCTTTCTTCTTCTTTTTCTCCCCCAAATTTTTGTCAGAATGTGTTGTAAGCTACATTCCAGGTGCCACAGGAGTAATTTGGGAACTACTAATTCTCCCTCAGGCCTACTGATTTCAGCTCCTTGCACCAAATCCTGCTTCTGCTTCATCTGCCATTTTCCTACCAGAATACTCTTATCTTCCTTTGAGGTGAGGAGGGTTTCCCAGGGCCAAAAAAGACTTAGGCCATGGCAGTATTCTCTTTGTGTGTATGTGTGTACTGGGGAAGCAAAGCTAATCATGTGCTGGAGTAGGGATCTGCTCTAGCATGAACTGATGATGAGCCATATGATATCGGTATGTAAGTACACAGTGGTAGCTGCAACCAGGTAAGTAGAGTAATGGGCAGCAAAGGGAATACACTATTTGGTAGACTTAACAGCTTGCAAATGAAGATCTGTGTAAGCTGGGTACAAGAAGGCCATGAGAAAGCCAACATACTGTATCATGAGGTTATCCTTCAGATTTGGTATTTGGTTTATATATACAAAAATTTTCTTTGGATGGATTATGATCTTTTCTTAGACCCATGAGCAGTTTTCTTTAAAACACAGAAATTTGTCTTTATTGGGGGTAGGGAGTAGGCAATTCCTGCAACTAAGGCTGTGGCCAGCTGAATGTTTATCTACTACTTGTGAAGTGGGATAGATGGAAAGGAGATCTTGTCATATCCCAGTCTTCCTTCAGTATTTGAGAGAAACCCTTTATTTTCATATAATATTTCTTCTTCCTTAGCCATACCACCCAGATAAGATGCTGGAATGTATGCTCGGCTCCTTTAAAATGTGGGTATATGGTCCCTGGCCAGTGCGGCTCAGTTGCTTGAAGCATTGTCCATAGACTGAAGGGTTGTAGATTGGTTCCAGTCAGGACACATACCCCAGTTGCAGGTTTGATCCCTGGTCAGGGTGCATACAGAAGGCAATCAATTGATGTTTCTCTCTCACGCTGATGTCTGTCTGTCTGTCTGTCTCTCTCTGTCTCTCTCTCTCTCTCTCTCTCTCTCTCTCAAAAAGTAATGAAGAAATGTCCTCAGGTGAGGATAAAAAATTAAAATATGGTCATGGGAACTTAGTTGAAGTAACAAAATTTGAGAAGGTGTTGTTGCATTTTATGCTGGCTCAAATTCTTTGACCTCCAGTTCTGTCGAGTTGTTTTTCGTGTGTGTGTGAAATATGTGAATTGCTATATCGATCCCAATTCTTGGCATAAAAATAATACCAAGGTCTCAATTGACCCCCATTGGCTCATCTCTTCAGACATACAGAGAACATCTTCCCTACATAAAACTGATTTTGGTACACACAAATTGAGACAGCAGCAAGGACCTAGAATGATGTGCCATGACACACAAATGAGAAAGCAATGTCCAGGCACCTATATGATATACAAGAAGCACCTATATGATATACTAGAAATTATTAGAATTGAAATTTTAGTCTTGAATTTGAAGACTTTCTCTAGAGTGGGTTAGGGAAGGGTATAATTATCACCCACACAGCTACAACCTCAGAGACTCAAGATGTTGGTTTACCATATCCTGCTCACTTAGGCTGTTCATCTGCATCTATTTTTTTTTTTGCATCTGAATACTTTCTAGGATACCACATGCTGTTTTGAGAACTATGAAATGTTTTGTTACTAGGTTTTACTTCCCTTTTCTTTTTCCTACACATTTCTCTCAGGCATCTGTTAAAGTATTTACTTTTTATGCTTAAAAAATTTTACCTTTGTTCTTTATGCATTTTATTTTCCCTTTTAAGAAGCTTCAATGTTGGAAATAAAAAGCCAAAACCTGTAATAATGCATCAAATTTGCAAATATAAATACAAGTCAGATGATCATTAGCATTTTTCTTGGCATTAGCTCATACAGCCTACACAATAAATAATAAAGTATGGTGCTGCATTTATTTATAAGCTTAATTAGAAAAAGAACTATTTGTCTCACATAATATGTGCAATATATGAGGTCTAGATGCTGCATTATACCTGTGAATTTCCTTATTTGCAACCTGTCATTGAAATTTGCAATTATAAAATGTTGGCTCATTGGATTCAATTAATATCAAGTTCCCATTGAAAATAATGGAAATCACTCATAAAGATGTTAGCAGAGAGCAGGACTACAGCAGAACCTACCTCCCTTGCTTGTGTATGTAAAAGAGCACATGAATACGTTCAATGTGAGTGTGCCTGTATGTAAGTAGTCAGTTATCTTTTGCAGAGTCTAAGATTGAAAGTAGGCAGCTGTAAAAAGAGCTAGTTGCCTCCCTTGTTTGTCTGGCTGCTTTTGCAAATCTGCCTAACAAGTAGGCTCTGCTCCTCCTGATCAAATGATCTTAGAAATTACTTCCCTCCATTACACTCTGTAATGGTATCTCCCAGGTGAGGCTCTCTGAAACAACACACCCCTGTCTCTGATAGCAGAGTTCCCTTGTTGAGTGCCCCAGAGAGACAAGCTCCAAAACAAGGCCGTCTAAGAATTGATATTACAGACCAAAGAAACCTGTTGGAGTTCTGTCAGTATCATCTAGCCTTCAGTCTTTGGATGAGAAAAGAAGTTGAAATCAGTAAGTACCATCCGGAAGTGTGTTGAAATGAAACAGCTGGAACTGCCATTTGAATATTTGAGGAGGAGAGAAGTGTATATATGAACAGTGTGTGTGTATTTTGGGGTTTACTTGGATACACATTGTATTAGTGTAGTAGAAAGGGAATTGAGAAGAGTTTGAGATTCTACTCTCAGTTCTTGCACTTATTTTGTGACCCTGGGTAAGTCACTTAACCTTTATACTTTATTAATTTCTCATGTGGAAAATGGAGATGGTACTCCCCTTTTCACGTGTTGGTGTCTGGCTCAAATAAGAACAAGACATAGGAGCTCTTTGGGCATTACAAAGCGGTATAGTAAAAAATGAGGCGTGGATAATTGTATGGTAGCTGGATTCTACATCATGCCAATTTCTTGGCAGTTAGACTAGTGCCTATATTTCCAAACATGCCTTTTTTTTGGCTCAGACCTGCTTTGATTCATGCAACATTATGAAAAACTTAATTAGAGCTACAATAAGTGCCTCGAATGTATAGAGTTCAGTTTCATTACCTCATATGTATACTTAATGCCTACTGGAAACAAGGCACATTATTAGGCAGTATGAAAGTATATAGTTATGACTGAGGGGTCCTTATCCTCAAGGAAATTATGATCTAGTGAGGGGAATGACATGTGTAATGACTATGCAGTTTGAAATGAGATAATGGAAGTTCTCACCTGGGCCCATATGGTTAGTCTGTCTCTTGTCCACTTTGTCTGCAAATGGGAGTATGGGTTTAGAGTTGCTGAGATACCCAGACTATGCTTGTTCTCTTTCCTATAAAATGAGATGCATGCTATTTCTTTGGCATCCTAGTATATTATGGGAATTAATGTTTGAAAAGTTATCAGAAATCTTCAGATGCAAGTTGCTATAGAAATACAAAGCAAAACATAATCTTTCTTTTAAATTATAGTACATTGTCCACTTCGTTGAAAGCTAGATTTTTTCTTTTTTTTTTTGACAATTAAAACCAGCCCACTGCATTTTCTTACATTGTCAATCATAAGTGTCTGAGCCAGTTGATTCAGTTGATAATAATGTGTCCAAGATAAAGTGGGTTTAATACCACCATAGGCTAGCTAGTAAAGCAGAGTTTGTTTCCCAGTCCCAGGCAATACCTAGGAGTCCAGGTAGCCATCGTGAAAATATGTGCTTTTTCTTACAGGGAGCCAAGAAAAGAACTAGCAGGTAACTGTTAGATCTTTTCTCCCACCATCAAACTAATTCAGTGTATACATCATTCTGTTAATTAAAGTAGCAACCACATCCTTAAATACAAAGAATAGCACAGTGTTGATATAATTGTCTAAGGAGATATTGGCTGACTTTATTTTTAAGTATATATTATTGATTATGCTATTATGGTTTTCCTAAATTTACCCCCTTTACTCCCACTCCCCTCTGCACCCTCCAGCCCTCCAGTATGCCCCCTTAGTTCATGTCCATGGGTTGTACATATAATTTCTTTGAGTTCTCCATTTTCTGTACCATTTTGACCTCTCCCAGTCTATTTAATGCCTACCAATTATGCTTCTTCTTCCCTGTACCTTTCCCCACTATTCTTTCCTTCCCCCTCCCCACTGAAAACCCTCCATGTGGTGTCCATTTCTCTGTTTCTGTTACTGTTCTAGTTGTTTGACTAGTTTTTATTTTCATTGTCTTTCTTTCTCTCTCTCTCTCTCTCTCTCTCTCTCTCTCTCTCTCTCTCTCTCTCTCTCTCTCTCTCTCTTTCTGTTCATTTGTTGATAGTTGTGAGTTTGTTGTCATTTTACTGTTCGTATTTTTTATTTTCTTTTTCTTATATAAATCCCTTTAACATTTCATATAAGAGCTTGGTGATGATGAACTCCTATAACATGATCTTATCTGGGAAGCACTTTATCTGCCCTTCCATTTTAAATGATAGCTTTGCTGGATAGAGTATTCTTGGATGTAGGTCCTTGCCTTTCATGACTTCAAATACTTCTTTCCAGCCCTTTTTTGCCTGCAAGGTTTCTTTTGAGAAATCAGCTGGTAGTCTTATGGGCATTCCATGTAGGTAACTCTTTCCTTTCCTTTTGCTGCTTTTAAGATTCTCTCTTTGTCTTTAATCTTGAGTAACTTAATGACGATGTTCTTTGGTGTGTTCTTTTTTGGGTCCAACTTCTTTGGGACTCTCTGGGCTTCCTGGACTTCCTGGAAGTCTATTTCCTTTGCCAGATTGGGGAAATTTTCCTTCATTATTGGTTCAAATAAGTTTTCAATTTCTTGCTGTTGTTCTCCTTCCGTTACCCCTGTAATTCAGATATTGGAACATTTCAAGTTGTCCCAGAGGTTCAAAATCTCTCTTTGTTTTTTTGAATTCTTATTTCTTCATTCTGTTTCAGTTGGATGTTTGTTTTTTCCTTTTGTTCCAAATTATTGATCTCTGAGTCCTGGTTTCCTTCCCACCATTGTTGGTTCCCTGAATATTTTGCTTTATTTCATTTTGGGTATCTTTCATTTTTTCTTTTATTTTTCAACCCAGCTCAATCAGTTCTGTGAACATTTTGATTACCAGGGCTTTAAACTTTCCATCAGATAGGTTGGCTATCTCCTCATCACTTAGCTCTTTTTCTGAGGTTTTGCTTTGTTCTTTCATTTTGGCTCTATTTCTTTGTTCTTTCATTTTGGCTCTATTTCTTCGTTAAGTTTTAAGAGGGCTGGGACCTAGGTATTTGCTAGGGCAGGGCAACTCTCCTTACTGCTCTGTGGTGCTGCCTGTGGGGGAGGGGCCAGAGGGAGCAATGCAGCTCCCCTTCTCATCTCTAGCCCACTTTCCAACAAACTCTCATGTGAGACTGGGAGTTTCTCCCACCATGGCAACAGCCATAGTCCACAGCCAGCTCTGAGTTTCAGTTTTCCCTTAAGTCAGCCCCACACCCTCAGCCTGCCACCTTATCGCACATTCTCAGCCCCACCATCATGGTTTGCCTCCTGGCCTTGGGTTCTCTCCATCAGCTGCCTTAGTGGTCTGGTTGTTCTCTTTGACTGTTTCTTTAATTCCATGGTTGTTGGAGTTCCATGCAGTTGATTTTCTGCTACTTCTGGTTGTTTATTGATTTTTGATTGGTTGTTATCCTCCTTTTGGTGGTGCAAGGAAGTGAAGAGTTTCTACCTATGCCTCCATCTTGGCCAGAATGACATTGGCTGACTTTAAATCTAAGTTTACTTATTAACTGAAAGTCTGGAAGCTTTCATTAAAAGTTCAATTTGTCTTGATGTATAGACCTAGTTCTTCTTGAAGAGATTTTTCAAGTTCTAGAATTTTGAATACTCTCATATTTTTTTACTCTTTTTCACTTAGAGTTCTTTTACTTGTTCACTTCAATTTTGAGAACATAAAATCCATATTCTTTCCTATATGCTCCTGTTCAGTTCGACAGTCATCTCAATATCAGGGTGTCTTGCAACCCCATTCATCATTTGGTATCTCAGAAATTTTAGGATGTTTCACCTTGGAAACTTCCCCTTGGCTACATCTCATTCCTGTGTTAGATCCTCTAGTTTTATATGAAAATGACATTAATAAATATTGGTGTGCTCACCAGTTTCTACTAATACCTGGTGGTTATTAGTAGCTGGTGGTTTTGGAGATTGACCTCTGGGTTTATTAGATCATGCCTGTGCATTTGCTGGCCTGGGCTTTTGTTTTTGAAAGGAGACCAGTATTGTTTCTCATTGAGAAGATATGCAAATAAACAGTTACTTAGAGTTGAAAGTCGAAAGGATAATGCAGGCATCTCAGTTGTCTGTGATGGCACCAGATATGATGAAAATATCTGTTTTATTTGCTTATGGCCTAATAAATGGCCTTGCAAGTTGTAGGGACAGTATTTCTGGATTCTCACCCTTCACACACGTGGGTAAAACAACTGTGGCAAATGGGTATGATTGGCATTTTTGGTTGAATCCAATTTAACATGTATGCCAGAGTATGATTTTTGGTGACATCAGCTGGAGTATAATTGATTACCTATCTTTCCCTTTGGCTCCTGGAACATGTAAGTTGGTGGCTCCATTTAAGCCACAGAGCATTCTCTGTCTAGTTTGGCACTGAAGTGATTAAAAGAATGCATTTTTAAGGAATGGGAGAATGATGGCAATTGTTTATAATGCCTAGTCATTTCATTTAAAGTTGCCATGCATCTTGATAAAAATATTTCTCTAAAATTCTTTGCAGTGGATCTCTGTGCCAAAAGCCAAGTCAGTGAAGGGCTGTGTGTATATGTTTGTGTATGGGCCTGTGTATGCATGCTTCCATCCTTTTGAGGGGAAAGGGAAAGAGAGATAAAGAAAGGGAGATGAGGTAGGGGAAAATAGAAGTAATCTTTCCTAGTACTATGAAAAAACGATGTTCAAGCTCCTTGATTATCATGAGGCAAGAGGCCCATTTCTTATTACTGATGAATTTCAGTTGTGATTACCAAGCATTGGTAAGCCACATAAAGCCTCAAGGGCTAGATTATAAATACACAAAATTCAGAGAACCCATTTGAATTCTCTCCAACCCCCCCCCCAATATTCAAGTATTGAATCAATCTGTGAACAGATATAACAGTTTTGTTGCTGGTTGTCCATTAAAGTTAGTTGTTTCTCCACAATGCTAAGGGGCAAGTTCTAAAAAGTAAATGAATGGCCTGTGACGAGATCCAATGTGCCACTCACTTGTAATTTCCTGTTCTATTGAAGAAGCGAATGATAACAGTTAAACTTAAAAGGTAAACATTTTTGGATTGGGTTCCTAGAGAATAATGGTGCTTTTGTACAAATCTTGAAATAGATCCTAAAGCCACCTCAAACAAAATAGATCTTGGAAATAATGACATCATAGGCAGATTGAACAAGCAATCCATTAACTAGTATCTTTGTATAAAACTGTCTCAAGGGAAGGACCTGGCTTGGTAAATTGACATTGTTTACAAAGATAATATAATGAAATCCCCATTTTTTCTACATTTGTGGAACATTCAGAGATACCTCCCCCTTGAGAAACAAATACATTAAAAGTAAGGCTTCCTTATAGGTCCCTAGCCTTTCTCCATTGGTCTTCTGAAAGTGTACTTTGAAGCATTTGCTTTGAATGTGAGTTAATGATAACAAGAACCTCCTGCATTATTCTTTTATCACAAAGTCAGAATTATTTGGAAGCATCAGAAGAAGATGAAGTTTGGTTATACCTTGTAAAGGGTAATAAAGAACTGAAGTAATGTCAGGATAATTAAAGCAAGACCAAATCTGAGATATTTAGGTAAAGGAGAGATTATTTGGTTCATGCTGCATGCTCCTGGTGTGGAATTGGACAAAGATTTTTCAACTTTATTTTAATTTCTGTAAAAGATTTATTCCAACTCCAGTTATAATCTGATGAGTTTAATGAAATTAAAACAAATCTAACTTTCTGGGAAGTACAAAGGTGTGCTACATAAGCTGAGTCCTTAGACTTCCAGTCAAGATGGTGATGTAGATAAGCACAGTACCCACATCCTTCCACAACCACATCAAAATTACAGCTAAATTCCCTTGGATGGTGTGGCTCAGTGGATTGAGTGCTAGGGTCACTCAATCCACTGGGTCACTCAAAGGGTCACTGGTTCAATTCCCAATTAGGACACATGCCTGGGTTGTAGGCCAGGTCCCCAGTGGGGAGCACATGAGAGGCAACCACACACTGATATTTCTCTCCTTCTCTTTCTTGCCCCCTCCTTTGTCTCTAAAAATAAGTAAATAAAATCTTTTTAAAAATTACAGCTAAACTACAAAACAACCATCATTCAGAACCACCTGAAATCTGGCTGAATGGACGTCCTGTAACTAGGGAATTAAAGAAGTCTCATTGAGACTGGTAGAAGATGTGGAACAGGTTGGTCCCACACCCATGAGTGGAAGATAAATATTGGGAAGGATGTCTCAGCTGTGGAGGTCCCCCCTGAGGAGCAAGGATTACCATCCATACACCAGTACCACCCCCTTGCCAGCCCATGGATCCAGTGCCAGGAAGAGAAGTCCCTGTAACTTCTGGCTTTAAAAACAAGCAGGGATTGAGGTTCAGGGAAACAGAGGTCTTCTGGAATCCCAGGCAGTTCCTATTAAAGGCGCACACACAGACTTACTTGGAGTCACTCCCTCTGAGCTCCAATGCTGAACAGCAGCTTGAAAGGTACCAGAGACATACAGGGAGGAACTGAATTGTGTGGCATAAAGGCGGGAGCAGGTGGACAGCTTTCTCCTGGAAAGAAATGCTGTTGGAGGCCATTTTTCATATGATGAACCCTCCCGAAACAGCTGGTAGGCAGGTGCCATATGTGAGATTCCACCAACCAGGCTCACACTGTTTGCCCTACTCTGATGATTCCCTGAGACCCCATGCCACCCAACTTTTAGTCCCACCCAAGCTGTTTCCAGTATCTTCATATGAATGGCCTATCTTGGCTCATGCTTTGGACTTTCCTAAAATATCTAAAAAACCCAGCAGCATCTGGCCTCAGCATACCCCATACCTTTTGATAAGTGGCCCCAGGCCCAGCATTAGCAGCAGCTGGCCTTGGTCCATAGCTCGGCCTCACCCGGGTATCTTCAAGCCCAGCACAAGTAGCAGCCATCTGCATATTACTTTGTAACTCATGCTGGGTAGCCCCAGGCAGAACACAGGTGGCATCTGACCATGGCCTGCACTTCCCAGGAGGCCTCAGAGCTAGCAAACCCAGTGAACAGCTTCAGACCATGTCGAAGCTCCACTTCCCAATGGTCTCCACAGGCAACTTACTCAAGGGGCAAACTCAATGGACATCAAAGCCCCATTGAAGTAAGTCCTGCTGTATGGGGTGGTCCTCTGCAAAGCTGATCCTCCATGTTGGTCAGAGGTTGATGTTCAGTCCTTGCACCTGATTGGCCTGGATAAATTCCATTGGTCTGCCAACAGCAATCAATGCTCAACTACAAGAGGAAGGTGTATCAGGGAGGTTGTGCCACTGGACCATACAGAACACCTACTACATTAGGTCATTCTACCAAGCCTAGGAGATGTAGCAGTTCTACCTAATACGCAGAAACAAACACACAGGGACTATCAAAATGAAGAGACAAATAAACATGTCCCAAATGAAAGAACAGAACAAAACTCCAGGAAACCCCCCCCCCAAGTTTAATGGAGACAAGCAATCTACCAGATGTAAAGTTCTCAACCCTGATTATAAGGATGCTCAATGAACTTAGTGAGAACTTCAACAACATAAAAAGAACTAGTCAGGAATGAAGAATAATATACAGGAAATCAGCAGTAGAGTAAATGAAGTGAAAAATCATATCAGTGATTTGGAATATAAGGAAGTAAAAAACACCCAATCAGAACACCAAAAAGAAAAAAAAGTATCAAAAAATGAGAAAAGTGTAAGGAGTCTCTGGGACAACTTCAAGTGTACCAGCATTCACATCATAAGAGTATCAGAAGGAGAAGAGAAAGAGCAAGCAATTGGAAAGCTATTTGAAAAAATGATGACAGAAAACCTGCCTAACTTGATGAAGGAAATAGAATACAAGTCCAGGAAGTTCAGAGAGTCCCAAACAATATGAACTCAAAAGTCTACACCAAGACACATCGTAATTAAAATGCAAAATAGTAAAGACAAAGAGAGAATTTTAAAAGCAGCAAAGGAAAAACAGTTAGTTACCTACAAGGGAGCTCCCATAAGACTGTCAGCTGATTTCTCAAAAGACACTTTGCATGCCAGAAGGGATTGGCATGAAATATTCAAAGTGATACAAAGCAAGGACCTACAATCAAAAGTATCCAGCAAAGTTATTATTTAGAATCAAAGGACAGAAGAAAGCTTCCCAGAGAGGAAAAAAAAAAAACCTAAAGGAGTTCACTACTACCAAACCAGTATTATATGAAGTGTTAAAGGGTCTCATTTAAGAAGGAAATAAAAAGACCAAAAATATGAACAATGAAATGTCAATAAGTACATATCTATCAACAATTGAATTTAAAAAACAAAACAAACAAGCAGAACAGAAACAGACTAATAGATTCAGAGGATATGTTGAAGATTGGAAGGGAGTTGGGGAGATAGGTGAAAAAGGTGAAGGGATTAAGAAGCACAAAGTGGTTGTTTGCAGAATGATCATTGGGATGTAAAATATAGCACAGGGAATACAATCAATAACATTCTAATAACCATGTATGGTGTCAGATAGGTGTGAGATTTGGGGGGATGATCACTTGGTAAGTTATGCAATGTCTAATCACTTGGGTGTACACCTGAAACTAATATAATAATGTATGTCAACTGTAACTGTAAAATAAAAATGACTTAAAAATAAAAACTACATTACAAACATGTACAGATACCTGATAGGCAACAAGATAAAAAAATAAAGGCATCTGCCCACAAATCAAAGATGTTAATCATGTACTAAAGTATATAATATGAAGTAACAGAAGACATTGTTCTGAAACTGAAAATATCTTGGTTAAAATGCATTATAAATTTGTATGCAACTTATCTGCTTGGGGTGCTATTTTAAACTAAGTGGGAAATGTCAATATAGATTTGCAATTAAAAAATAATCCATGACTCTATAAAAAGCTTCATGCTTAATCCCTCTGTTTACAACAAACATAAGAATGTAACTTTGAAAGAAATGTTGCTGAATGTACAATTTTGGCACAAGATATGAAAATACATATTGAAATTTAAAATACACTAAAAATAACATAAGCTAGATCCTTTGAGAATGCCTGTGATTTGGACCTCAGCAAGTGTATGGGGTTGACATTTTGGTCAGAAACTTCTAGCCTAATGTAGGAGAATATAGTTTGAGTTTTATATTACAAGTAGCCTTTTTTCCACAACCTAAAACATACTGGGTCAAATAAGACCAGGATAATGAAGCATCCTGAAAAGAAACAAGATACCTGCCTTTTGAGTCTGTGGCAAGAGCCCTTAATTAGGACCAAAAAAGGCCACTTCATTAGCCACACCCATTTATCAAGAACAAAGGAGCCTTGTATTTTAAATTACATAGGTGCCCTAGAACCCTGACTGACCCAGACTCTTACTTGCCTTATTATACAAGACCAGCACTATAAACCATTTTGAAGAGGCCATGCATGTTTCTGACTTCTGTCATCTCAAGTAATCAGTCCTCAGAAAGTATGTATCATGAAAATATGGTGGCTCCTCTCTCTCTGTGAGACATATTTTTCAGAAACTCCTCTTCTAGGTATTTCTACTTAAATCCTCAGTTCTTTTGCAGTAACTTTAAATGGACACTATTTTTAAACCAGATTTCATTATTACACAAGCTAGAGTTTGTATAACTGACATTTTTTAACCCAGAAAAGTAAACAAACAAACAAAAAAACAAATAAAAAACAACAAAAAATAGTGTTTTGTTTCTGGTGGCAAATTCTTCTCAGTGGTTAAATTAACATCATGAACCTGTCCAAAACAGAATAATGCCACTGATTAAGTCAGTCTTAGTCTCACTTTTATTTTGGAGAAACAGTGAATTTAAATCAAAATCAAATTCAAAATGGAATGTAGATCCATTAGCACCAGTTTCATATTCTAGTTAAAATATGTACTAATAATACCAGTAGTATCCATGAGTAGGCTTTATCTTTGACACCACAGTGACTTTTTATTTTGCCTTGTACTGTAGTTTCACCTGCATAGGACAATGTGAGACTTGTCAATTTGTTGTCATTCATGACAAAACATTTAATACGGAGTATTTTCACTATCATGATTACTGAAAAACAGACTTGATAGTAGTTCATCAAGATAATACAAAGTATGACACTTAAGAAAGGAAAAGAGATTTCTTGTCCAAGTCAAGATCAAGCCAATCATTGTTACTTGACAGTCAACTGTGCAGGTAGAGAAACTATTAATTGATACTTGCTTATTCTTGAATATTCACAGACTGTATATATTTGAGAAAACTTAGAACATTGTAAAATTTAAAAATATTTATGCATTGCATGATATAATCTAATTAGAGTTCATTAGTGAAAATAATAAACATTGTAACAACTAAGGGGTTAAAAATAATCATGATGGATTATTTCTCATTATTACAGGTAGTGAGATCTTGCTTTTGTTGTTGTTGTTGTACTTAGGTTTGTTTATAGTAAATGTTGTTAGAATGGAGTGATGTGCTAAGTAATGTTTGGAGAGTTCTTATGCTCCTAAATCAGTAGCAGTTAATACTTGATGAATTTATAGAGATTTTATTACAATGGAATTTCATTTTTCTTGTATTCAAACTGGAGATTCACTTGGAAGATACTGTTAACACCTGACTTGCCATGGCAAGTTTTAGGTCCCTAATGAAAGACTTGAATTTGAATAGGAAAACAGCTGGAAACAGAAACATTTCCATGGGGAGTCTATGCTTTTCCAGTCCACTTTATCCTCTCAATGGGATGAAACCCAAATATATTTATTCAACTCTAAGCACAAGATGCAAAATAATAATGAAATTAAAAACAAACAAGTTGCTAAAACCCAGAATGGTTCTTACAGCCATGTTACCTCTCTCAACTTCCTTGTTCCCTGTTCCAGGACATAAAATATGACAAGGAGTAAGCTTTTAGTATCTCCTCAGGAAGTGGTCCTCTACTTGAAGCTACTCTTGGCTCATGGTGACATTTGGCTCAGCTTTATCTTCTACCTGTTACCTGAAGTGGGGAATTGTTTTCTCTATCTATACACTCCAATTCTGCTGAAACTGCCAGGTCTAATAGATTGCTTCTCAGTTTTTTCATAAAACAGTAGAGTGCATTTTGTAAATCAGATACATACCAGGTAAGAGTCAGACATCAAATACATCCCAATGTCAAAGCAGCCACCAATCATTCTTTTAAAAAATAATATTCACATCATGTCTGTTTTTTTAAAAGATTTTATTTATTTATTTTTAGAGAGAGGGGAAGGGAGGGAGAAAGAGAGAAAAAAATATCAATGTGTGAGAGGAACATTGATTGGTTGCCTCTCACATGTTCCCAACTGTGGGTACCTGGCCTACAACCCAGGCATCAACTGTGATGGAGAATTGAACCGGTGGCCTTTTGGTGTGCAGGCTGGCACTAAATCCCCTGAGCCACACCAGCCAGGGCTAAATCATGCTTGTGGGCCATTAAAAATCAATGGCCAAACCTATGTCAACTCTGGATTCTGAGGACATTATGCTACATTACCATGGAAATCATCAAGATAGAATTTTTTTAAAGAAACATTGTAAATTGCTCCTTAAAAAGACTGAGTGAACACCAGAAAATACAGTTTCATTCTGAGGAAAGGAAGAGACCTTATTTGTTTGTGTGTGCATATTGAAAAGCCATTAATTATTGCCCTCACTTTTCTTTTTGGGAAAATCCATTGTTGGTCTTTACGGAGGCAGTACCTTTCCCTCTTGAAAAGAAACCACTTGAAATGGTCAATGAAAAACCTGAAATGAAAAAAAAAAAAAAGCTTTTGTTTCTAAGATGTTAGAATACCCACATTTACTAGATTGTTTTTCTAGACATATTCTTTCTTAACTCCTGTTTTCTCCTCCTCCTTTAGGAGCTGTACAATTAGTTGTAATTGAAAATGTCTGACAGTCTGGATAATGAAGAGAAACCCCCTGCTCCCCCACTGAGGATGAATAGTAACAACCGGGATTCTTCAACAATCAACCACAGCTCCAAACCACTTCCTGTGGCCCCTGAAGAGAAGAATAAGAAAGCCAGGCTCCGCTCTATCTTCCCAGGAGGAGGGGATAAAAGTAAAGTATCAGTGGCTGGGAATTGAATAGGGGCTAGTTTATTCTCTCACTGTCACTTTCTTTCTTGGATAGTCATTTCTTGGCATTGACTGTTTAGTACCTGCCTAACCTTTATGTCTACATCTTCAGAGGCTACATTTTGTGAGAAGTTAATATTTGATTGCTATCTGTGGTTTACAGAAAATTTAAGTTTGTTGTGTTTACCTTTTACATAAAATTGAATTAATAGTGTTAACCCAGGGTAAATCATAGGAATAGTACTTCTTGAATATATAAACAATGATGTTTTCTCTGATAATTTAGAGGAGAATTTACAGGTAATCCTTTCTAAACTGCAAGTTCTCCTTATTGGAAATTTGACTATAGGAAATTTGACTTTATTTCTGTATATCTTTTTGACAGCTGTCAAACTTTTTAACTGAGTATGTGGGAGTCAGTCCAAGCTGCCACATTATTGTCTCTCTGACTATATCACAAGTTGGGAAGAAATTTCCAAATAATTTCTTTTTCTCACATATTCTGCCAGTTGTTCCCTATACAGCCAGCCCTATTTGTACTGGATATCACAACAGTATATTATCATTTATCCTTATGTTGTTAGTAATACCACTTGGTGCTTAAATATCATATGCTGACACTTTGTAACACTAGGGGATTTAAAATCTCTGGTAAATAATTGCCAGGTTATATTAATTAGCATAAAGTTTAAACATGGCTTCTATAAATGTGACTATTGAGACAGAAGAGAGTGAATGAAGTACAGGGGCACTGTTACCACAAAAAGTTGCTAAAAGGGCAAAAAGGATAATGTCTTTAGAAGAGAAAAGGAACATTCCTGATATGCTTCTTCAAGGAAAACCAGATAGTTTTGTGTAGGTTGCTTTCATGGTGTTAATGAATCCACAATTAGTACCATAAGGAAAGCTGAAACTCTTATTAAGGTCAGTATTGTCTCTTTATACCCATATCACTTAAGAGATGCTTTATCCCTTGTGACATAGGGATGGAAAAGATGGAAATTATGTTAAACATCTGGATTAAAGACAAGCAAAAGAATAAGGAAACACTTTCCATGTAAGGGATCTGTGACCATGCAAGAGAAATTTCGAAGACACGTTTTCAGACACTGAAGTGGGTCCAGAAAAATTTTTGCAAGGAAAAATGGATAGTTTGAGAAACTATCCATGACCTGGAGACCAAGTTTTATGAGGCAGTTAGTTGTGCCAAAGAATGAACTGTTAGAGACTGCAGCGTCTGTGTTATATCTGCCACAGTGAAGTGATTGAAGAAGGGGATTATGTGCCTGTACAAATCTTTGGTGCTGTTGAGACCGCCGTGCTTTGGAAGTCATTGAACCATCTTACTTTCCCTTTTGAAGAGTAGGAGCCAACTGATGCTGGCATGAGGTCAGCAAAAATAGGGAAGCTTACATTCATGTTTTGTGACACTACTTCAGGTGACCTCATAGTGAAATCATTACTACCATAGAGAAAACTATGACCAAATCTTTCCAGAGGTAAAAACCCAGCCAACTTTCCAGTGAACTTGTGTGCAAACAGAAAAGCCTGGATGACTCTTTCTCTCCATAATTGTTTGCAAAGTACTTTCTTGTCGAAGTTCAAGACTATTTTAAATTTTGAATTAAAAATCCCACTGATTTTTCAGTCCTTTTGTTACCTCAGATGTACTTGCCAATGTGCATCCTGATGTTAAGGGTGTTTTTATAACTAGTCTTATGTCTCATATACTCAAGCTCTCAGATCACTGTTTGGAATGGTCATTCAAGAATATGTGTGCCAAATTTGTAATATAGCTTTGCTGTTCAAAATCTCACAAAGGTTCCTCTTTCTTAAGACCCTTGTGCATGGTATTACTAAACCACCACTAATGCTATACGCTTAATAAAAGAGGCTTTAGATAATTTAACAGGGCCTGTAATGAATACAACCTGAGAGATAACTTGGCTAGATATGATGAAATATTTTTCAGCAATGCCTTCTGAAGACAAAAAAAATCTTTGGATCAAGAAGAACCTATGGGTGCAGGTGAACATTTGGCATACGAGCAGTCATTGGCTGAAGTTGAATCCAAACATGTTGACACTAATCCAAGTGATGTGATGCTGCTATGACTCTCGGGAAACTTCCAGTAACCCAGAGGTGATTATCAGAAGTGATGATCAAGATACTTAAGGATCTATGGAACTGGAGAAACAGAAACAAATATTTTAGAACAAGATTATAACCTCCCCAATAAAGTAGTTAAAAGTGACACCTTTACATGTCAAAATTTACCTATAGAGAGGTGTTATAATGCCCTAAAAAACATCACGTTAGACAGAAACCATCTTTTAGCAGAATTTAAATAATCAAATAGTGCATATAATATCATTGCTGGTCAGCTGATAATCTGCCTTCAAAAGTTTGATTGATTTAATTGAACTATTTAAGGAGGTTATAAGAGTCTTTTGACAACACCATATTGGGAAGAAAGCAACCTCAGAAGAGTGTGAATCATCAAGTAATGTCATTTTTTAAATATATTTTATTGATCATGCTATTACAGTTGTCCCATTTTTCCCCCTTCACTCCCCTCCACCCTGCACACCCCCTCCCACCCACATTCACCCCCTTTAGTTCATGTCCATGTGTCATACATGTAAGTTCTTTGGTTTCTACTTTCCCCATAATATTCTTACCCTCCCATTGTCTATTTTCTACACACCATCTATGCTACTTATTCTCTGTACCTTTTCCCCTCTCTCCCCCTCGAACTCCACTGTTGATAACCCTTCATGTGGTCTCCATTTCTGTGGTCCTGTTCCTGTTCTAGTTGTTTGCTTAGTTCATTTTTGTTTTTGTTTTAGGTGTGGTTGTTAATAATTGTGAGTTTGCTGTCATTTTACTGTACGTGTTTTTTATCTTCTTTTTCTTAGATAAGTCCCCTTAACATTTCATATAATAAGGGCTTGGTGATGCTGAACTCCTTGAACTTGACCTTATCTGGGAAGCACTTTATCTGCCCTTCCACTCTAAATTAAAGCTTTGCTCGATAGAGCAATCTTGGATATAGATCCTCCTTGCCTTTCATGACTTTAAATACTTCTTTCCAGCCTCTTCTTGCCTGTAAGGTCTCCTTTGAGAAATCAGCTGACAGTCTCCTGTGCACTTCTTTGTA